>CM042440.1:894009-926509 GCA_023631565.1 Gymnocephalus cernua
CTGTGCACGATGTTATTTTTGAAAACGGAGAGGTTGAAATGTCCGTTTATGAAAATTGTCGGCCACGTGTAAACATAGTCTATGATTTCAATATGAAATATCCATCTAAATAAAGGCTTTTCAAAATAAAACTTCACAAAAAGAGTGCCTTGGACCTTTTTTTTCTTTCTTTAATCTGTCTTCCCGTCGACCATGCAACTTTTTGTTTTTCTGGGTCAAAATGTACTTTATGTTCAACTTTCTTTTGGTTTTTGAAGCTTTTCCCAATATTTGTTTAAATCACTTTTTCGCCACTTTTATCACTTTTATCACTTTTCCCAAAGGTTTTTTGAAGCTTTATTCCAACATTTTTCTCACTTTTTTCAGCGTTGTTTCATTACTTCAAATGCAATAAAATTGATTTTGAACACCAACATTTCATGAAAGTGGTGAACTCGTGAGGAGCGTTGTAGGGAACTTTCCACGTTATTCCTTTTGACAATTTGGTTGAAAGAAACCCCAAATTTCTGATATAGAAGCTTTTTGAAAATGGGTCAGATTTGACCCGATGACAACAGGAGAGTCAATTTATAATAAGATTAACATGATGAAATGTCGGGGACTAAAGAAATAAAATATAGCATTGAAAAGTTTAGTTTTATGGCTCCAAATTAGGGAACCAACCTGTTCCTAAACAGGAATTAAAATGAGGCTTCATGTTTGGTGCATTTGCAGCAAACAGTAACAACACAAGGATGATCATTTCCACTGATGGTTCAGATTGTGTGACGTGAATATAAATTGTCCCATGTGTGCTGAACTCCTCTGCAGGCCTATAAATAAACAGCCCTGCACACAGTTCAGCATTTAACTGTATTTTTCTGACTTCATTAGCGATCGGTTTGGTAATTGCACATCAGCCGGAGCTTAATGTTCTGTCTATGGAAGCTGGACTGTGAAAGCGGCAGTCAGAATAATTAAAGTGTCAGTGGATAATGCGTGCGTGCTAATTGTCTGCAGAGTGGAGGAAGCCTCCCTGCCTGGGAGCTTCTCTTCTGACTGTAGAGAAATAACGGACGTAGCAGCCGTGACGTCACCCGTTGGTTTATCAACTGTCATTTCGAAACCTCGAGTTTGGCAACTGGGCCATTGCCATCTTGGTTTTTAGTTTCTTAGGGGGCTGTCACACCTACCTTGTTTGGTCCGGACTTTTCAGTTTGATCTGAACCAAAATTACAAGTGTGAAACCTCCGGATCAAACTGAACCGTGGTCCGGTTTGTTTGAAGTGTGGGCCAAATACAGGAAGTCTCTGTATGGCAGGCTATCGTCGTGTTATAAGAGAAGCGTAGCTCCTTAATCAGTCCCTCCAGAAAAACGCAGAGTTTTTTTGTGATGGTTGCGGGCAAAAATCTTTGATTATGCGGCATGTTTTCTTTAAAAAATGTGATGGAATATGCGAGATATTTATGCAATTTTATGCGATGAAAATTGCAGGAACTTGCAAAAACTGCAGTTTGATGAAACAGAGAAAACAAAGTGATTCCCCCCCAGCACCGTGTTCTCACTATGTTAAATGACGTCACTTCATAACGTTCCCATAACGTGATGGTGAATGTGCTCAGAGCAGACAGCTGTCGGCTATGTGGTAGTAAACTAGTAAACGTCCAGCGTAGGTTTCAGTTTGTCTCTGAATAAACGCTGCAGCTCCTCAAACCTCAAGTAAAGTTCCCGTGTCTCGCTTCTTAACAACGCAACAAAACAAAAAGAGCCGCGGCAGCGCGTGGAGGGCAGCTACAGTTACATGTAACTGTAGCTGCTCTCCACAAAACACATTAGCTATTTAGCTATGTATATTATTAGCTAGTTGTCTTACACAAAATGTTGCTAGCTAGTTAGACTATAGCATAACGTCATGCGGCTAACATTATAATAAAGTCTGTCTGGAAAAACTCAAATAAATAAACACAACTTACAGAACTTTCAGCAATCTTCTTCCTCCATCTGCTGCTGATCATGAGCTGGTGTTCGGTGATGTGCCACTCTTTCATTATTTACAGTAATCCTGTATTATTACCATGGCATATACAGCAAGGTTACAGCAAAGTTACAGCAAGCATAAAAATACTGTAAAATGTTCCCACTTGATCAAAATAACCCATAATGCAATACAAACTGGGGTATATTACTGTACTGAACAAATGTGGTATTGTACTGTAGGTTTTTACAGTACTGTGCAGCTAAATCTACAGCGACGTCTAAGAGTGTAGGTATCAGGAGACGCAGGTCAGGTATGTGATGACGACAGGACTAATGCTGGCCACGCACAGCCTGCGTGGCGTGAGTGAGCGTGGCATTTCTGTTGCGTGTCAGTTGCATGGCGGCTGCGTGGCAGTGTGCAAGTTTTAACCTGTTAACATGGGAGCCCGAATAAAGACGGACACACCACGCAGCTGGGCTCAATAAAGGAGGACACTCATTCACAGATTTCAGAAGCTTCACAGTCTTTTAAGCGTCTGGCGAACCGAACAACAGATCTATTTCACATTCCTGTTAGCGCGTCATGACATTAGTCACGCTAACATTTTACATAATTGCCTGTCGCATCGTCAGCAGACTATAAAATGGCGCCAGTCGATAACTTTGAAATGGAAACGAGCATGAAGGGAGACTGCGAGCAACAGGCCGACTGTGCCCGCTGGTTCCTGTAAGTGTGATTCAAGAGACTTCACATCAAAGTGCGCTCGTTTTCCCTCCGTCACACTTTAATATTTCAAAATGCAAACGCTCAACGCTTTGCTCTAATCCATGACCAAGTGCACTTTTTGAATCATGGGTATCATATATCAGCATTTCCTGCAGCTGTTCTAATGATGAAACCTTTTCTCAGAACTATACAATCAGAACTGACATTTCTTTAGCTTGAACATGTTGATATTTGGTGTGATTTTTTTTTATTTCTCCAGGTAAGTGGAGTGAGAACAACTTGTCATTGTCAACGAGGACCTGTCACATTCCCACAGTTCCCCATTCATACTGGAAGCTGCCCAGTCCAACCACAGTCCTACCTGCTGGCCACTGAGCAGCTCCACTGGAGCCGTTGGAGTTTAAGGTGCCTTGCTCAAGGGCACCTCAGTGGTGGTGATGAGGGGGGGACAAGAGCTGCTCTTTTACTTTCCACCACCCAGATTATATCCTGCCAGTCTGGGGATTTAACCGGCAACCACCCGGACACAAACTCGCTTCTATAACCTTTAACTGCCCAAATGACTTTCACAATGACCTGAAAAGATTAAAAACTACAAACGTGGTTCGCCTTGTTGAATTTCAAAAGCATCATTGTCATGCAACGCGTTGCTCTCCTGACTACCCGTTGCCTAGGGGATATACTGCATGTATAGATCAGAGAAAAAACACACTTCCTCCTCATCAAAGCCCTGCCTCTCATCACCACTCTTACAACCTATGGGAACCAAAATCTACATGATAAAACATGATCACATCTTTTCATCTGAGTGTATTCTGATCCTCGTGCATTTAGTTTCCTCCGGAGCCCAGCGGACTCTAAGTCAAACTGTAGAGGTTCTCGTGATTTACTGCTTTGACCTTTTCTTCCTTTGATGCATTAAACGGTTCATCTGTGCAGGCCATACAGCCAAGCATACAGCTCTCTCAATCCAAGTCCCATCTGCAGCCGGTTGTCAAATTGCTGGGAAGATACAGTCGCTATCCGGGAGTTTTGTATGAAAAGCAGCGCCAATGTTTTCTTTCTTTCTCACTCTACAAATGGAAAAAGCAGAATACATCATAGCACATGCGTCTTACACTCAACACAGTGCACGGCTGCAGCATTCAGGACACCAAGGCCATGTCATTGACATGTAGTCTGGGACTTACAACAACCTGAGAAGGCGCTGTTAAATGAATGGAATGCCTTTTATTGTCATTATACACATGTACAATGACATTAAAAGCAACTCCTTTCTCCAGTGCCAACATGTACATAACAGAAATCTAAAAACATGGAATAAAATAAGTAGTGCAAAGATGTTATATACATATATAAAAATATAAAAAGACAAGTATGGTTTTACATACAGCATGATATGCATTGTGGAGTAATGATATTGCACAGTATTGCACATTAATAAAATCAATATTATCGAAAGTATTAAATATGAAATATTGCACAGTAGGTGGATAGAACAAAGTCTGGGGGTCGGGGGGGTTAGACTGTGAGGTCAGTGCATGTGTGAGAACCAGTGCAGTGCAGAACCTTTTTAGGCAATAAAACTACTTTGTTAGGTTTAGGAAAAGATCATGGTTGGCTTAAAGATAATTAAATTAGGTCAGTGACATTAGTTATGAGAAAGTATAAAGCAAATAAATGTTGAGTGAATGTGATAAATGTTGAATCAGTATAAATTAACAAAAAATAAAATAATAATTCAAAGGTACAAGGCTGTACGAAAGACAGTATTTAAAGGTGCATTTCAGTAAGAAACACCTCAAATTAAGAATGAGGAAAATGAGGACAACTTTAGTAGCGAGGCAGAAAAAAGCCACACCTGAGGGAATTTAACTTCTGGCTGAGTATCTGTCACATCATGCAGTGTCTGTCTCTGGCAGCTGACTATGTGTGTGCGTGCGTGCGTGCGTGCGTGCGTGCGTGCATGCATAAGTGACTGTGCTTGTGTGTGATTTGCCGTGAAGTACAGCTGTTAATGGCCACTTCAGCTCCTGCTTACCAACGATGCCACATAGACTCCTCAGTTATCTCATAATTGAATTTATTCAAATTGCCAACGATTGCTAGGGGACTTTTTGGGGGGAAAGGGGAATTTTAAAAAGTGTTCAGTTTAATAATTGAATCATACATAAAGACTGGAGGCCAGGGACAGTTTCCCTGAGCTCTTGGGCATGTTGTCAAAACATTTTTTTATAGCTTTTTAGCAGTTTTATTAGATAGTAGGGTAGGTTTAAAAGGGAGAGAGAGAGAGAGAGAGAGAGAGAGAGAGAGAGAGAGAGAGAGAGGAAATTACAGGAGAGGACAGACAACGGAGGTCAGAGTGGGATTTAAGGGTGTGACATTAAAAATTGCTTTTTGAGCCACCTAGAAACAACCATAAGCTGTAATTCATCTTAGTTTTTCAGAATGAAATGCATTTTTGCTTTACATACTTTATCTTTTCTACCATTATATATATTTGCCATGTATGTGTGCATATAAGAGTGAGTGTATACCTTTTTTTTAGACGCTTTGGGTACATTAAAGATCAGTGCAGGATGCAGAGCTATTGTCTTGTCTGTACTTATTTAATTACACATGGCATTTTGTCTGATATTATACAATATATATATATAATATATAATATACGTCAGGTGGTTCCTGTGCTACGTTTACACGTGGCGGCTATTTTCAAAAACAGACATTTCAACCTCTCCGGTTTCAAAAATAACATTGTGCACAGCTGTCAGTTTTCAGAAGTGTTTGTTGACATGTACCCGTGTATATATGCCGTCAAGAGCACGCCAGACCTGTAGGTGGCGGTGTGACGAGAAGATCAAGCCCACATTAGCCAATCACAATCCAGAAAATAGCAACAACAGCAACAAATCACTTTCTCTCTCGTCTCTTCCTCACTTCCTCGGCAGCCTAAACCTCCTTTTGTCTCAGTTTTCATGCAAACGTGCAAACAAAGTTTTCCAATATCTCCACTCTGGCCGGAGTTTTTAGAAAGAATCGTTTTCAGAGGCGAATTCTCCGTCTGCGTGTAAATGAAGGGCACAAACGAAGGGAAATGTCTCAGTTTTTCTAAATAACCATGTACATGTAAACGGAGGAACCAGGCTCTGCGTCGTCCATCACAATCATGAGCTGTTTGCTCCAATGAACAATTTCCAGAGAATCAGGTCCAGACATTGTCAAGTTTCCGCTGTATGTCATTATTGTGAAATTCAAATAAAAAGTCATGTAGCCTGTTTGTAATCTGGATTTGTTGAACGATTTGGGCGTCAGCCCTCTCCGAGAGAAGTTCCTAATTGTCGTCTCTCCAGTTAAACATTATCGTTGGCCCCCAGTTTGTTAACACCTGGCTCTTAGGCCAACAAATAGGAGTCTCACCATGATGAAGTTTTACAAAACACACTGTATAAACCAAATCAAACCGAAATAGACCAAAGGATCATTAATGTTTGGGCTGTGGGTGTCAGTATAGTCAGTGGTGACTGTGTGTGTGTGTGTGTGTGTGTGTGTGTGTGTGTGTGTGTGTGTGTGTGTGTGTGTGTGTGTGTGTGTGTGTGTGTGCGTGTGTGTGTGCGTAACGTGTAGACAAAGCAAACAGATAACTTAAAGCAACATTGTTACGACCCGAAATCTAGGGGTAACCAGCCGCAACATGAAAGGTGCCCCCCCCCCCCCACTCTTCCCATTCCCAAGCAAAGCCAGTACACAGCCAGTACACAGTACACAGAATAATCAAATTGCAGTTATATTTATTTCAGACGTGAGGTCCCAACACAACAAACAAAACGACTCTACAAAAACAACCTAAACTTTCCTAAACCAAAATAAATATAAATAAAAGACAAAGCTCTAACCTAAACTTCTAAATGCCAAAAAAACAGGAGAAAAAGGGACAAACAAAATACAGGACTTCTCACTCCTACTAAACTGCAAATAAATAAGCTTAACAGCCGACACCAACTGATGCTGAAGAAGAACCAAGAACACAATAATCACAAACATTTACTCTACTCACATCAATATTCACAAACAAAGATGAACACATGGGTTTGCTGGGAGCGTGGCAGAGTGGAGAGAGGATGATTGCTTGTCCCATGGGGCTTAAGAAGGCTGCTTTCCTCCAGGAACACCAATCAGATGGCAGCAGTCAACACACACCTATTCTCCATTACCTGGATACTCAAAGGCAGAAACAGCTGAAAAGTGCAGTACATGGTGAGAGACAGACAAAACAGAAAAATATGACCCCACGGTCATAACAAACATAACCACATCAATGGAAAAGAAGGTAGAGCTGGAACAGCGGCAACCAGCAGCAGGCAGAGAGAGGCAGAGAGACAGGAGAATCATGTGTAAACAGGACACAGCAGGGTATATCCCTGTTACCCTTCTTCACCCTCGGATGTCTGTACCGGTTTGGCATCAGCCGCATGATAGAAACGTCATTAACACAACCACTCGCTCGCTGTGAAATCTCGGGAAAATGAGTTGCTCTATTCACACATGGGCTCAGTTTGATGTTACTCAGGATTTGTACCTAGGAGCTGGCACGGTAAAGACTGTTTAATGTCAGTTCCAACTTATTTGGACATTCACGCTCACATACAGCTCCTCCAGGTAATGTCTAGATACGTTTAGGGTTGCAGTGCATGTGTGAAACAAGCTTTAGAGTGCTTACTTAAAGGTCCTATGACATGCTGCTATTTGGATGCTTTTATATAGACCTTAGTGGTCCCCTAATACTGTATCTGAAGTCTCTTTTATATAGACCTTAGTGGTCCCCTAATACTGCATCTGAAGTCTCTTTTATATAGACCTTAGTGGTCCCCTAATACTGTATCTGAAGTCTCTTTTATATAGACCTTAGTGGTCCCCTAATACTGTATCTGAAGTCTCTTTTATATAGACCTTAGTGGTCCCCTAATACTGTATCTGAAGTCTCTTTTATATAGACCTTAGTGGTCCCCTAATACTGCATCTGAAGTCTCTTTTATATAGACCTTAGTGGTCCCCTAATACTGTATCTGAAGTCTCTTTTATATAGACCTTAGTGGTCCCCTAATACTGTATCTGAAGTCTCTTTTAGACCTCAGTGGTCCCCTAATACTGTATCTGAAGTCTCTTTTATATAGACCTTAGTGGTCCCCTAATACTGTATCTGAAGGCTCGGTTTACACCTATCACCATTTCTAGCCACTGGGGGGCCATAGGCAGGCTGGGGGAACTCATATTAATGTTAAAACCCTCATAAAATGACATTTTCATGCCATGGGACCTTTAAGTTCCTGCAGTACAAAAGGGCCATTAAGTTTAATTCGTCGACAGAGGGGAAAATGTTTCTCTAACTTTTCCAGCTGCTTCGGGACTCAACTTGTGACTTTATCTTTGGGTTACACCTCCGTATGTAGGTGGAGGAAGTTGCTTAACTGTGGTATAAAAGTGTACAAGTTGTCCAAGGCGATGGAAAAGTGGGCTGAAATGGGGCCGGAGGTTAGTTTTACATTAACCTCCTGCTTCTCACCCGGAGGAGATGCAATTTGTCTCTCTGACAGGTGCAGAAAGATGGATCACAGAGAGCTTAGCTTATCCCCAATGATCAGGCAGAAGAGACACTAACACCTGGATGTAAACCTTAAAGAGCAAAGAGGAGAGTGCTGCTTACCAGTAATATTAATGACTTGAAAATATTGGTGCAAAAGAAGAAAGAAGAAAGAATTTATAATGAAAAATGAAGAGAAGACTTCATGCCAGAACCTGCTGCTTGATGGGTTTGAAAGTTGTTTAACCCTCCTGTTGTCCTCGGGGGTCAAATTTGACCCATTTTCAAAAAGTTTCTGTATCACCAATTTTGGGTTTTTTACGGAAGCCGAGAACGGCCATGGATTTTTTTATCTTATTTTTTTTTTATCTTGTGATAACGACTTTTTCATTCGTTATCTCGATATAACAAAGTTTGTTTTCTCGAGATTTTTTTTTAGTTTGTTTTCTCGAGATAATTTTTTTTTGATGGATTTTTTTTTTTTTGCCTAAGACACCCTTCTATTTAACCCGAGGAAGGAGCTCCATAAGCGGATAGAAATCTGCCGTTTCTCCCTCCTCTTCTCCGGGTTAAATTGAAGGCTGTTTTAGTGGGATTCTTCCCGAGTATTTGACCGGAGAAGAGGAGGGAGAAACGGCAGATTTCTATCCGCTTATGGAGCCCCATTCCCCAGGTTAAATGGAAGGGTGTCTCCATAAATCCATAAAAAAAAAAATCTCGAGAAAACAAACTAAAAAAAATCGCAAGAAAACAAACTTTGTTATATCGAGATAACAAATTAATAAGTCGTTATCACGAGATAACAGTGCATAAAAAAAATCCATGGCCGTTCTCGGCTTCTGTAGTTTTTCTTTCAACCACATTTAAAAATAAATGATGTTGATGGTGTCCATACAACCATTGCTCTTCACAAGTAACATAAATGATCAGTTCACTTCTTTCTTTGAAATTGGGTGTTTTATTTAATTTTATAGCATTAAAAAAAGAACGTTTAAAAAAGTGATAGAAATGTCGAAAAAGACGCCCAAATTTTAACCCAGAAAAACAAAAAGTTGCTCTGTCGATGAGAATACATCAAGAGGGTTAGATGCATCGGTAGCAAAAAATGTCGTGAAAAATGTCAAAAGGCGCAGAAAAAGTTTGAGAAATCAACAAAAACTTGGATAAAAGTGTCAAACGTTGAAAAAGAAAGTTTAAAGTTTGACCTGGACAATCAAAAAGTTGCATGGTCGACGAGAACACAAGGGTTAAAGTTTCCTGGCAAAAGTCAGTTTATATGAACCAAAATGAAGTAGTTATTTAAACCCAAACTATAATCTTACTCTAAACCTAAAAGTTCCTTAACGTAAACAAAGCAACAAGTGCTTTAAAGAAAACCCATAAAATATGTTTGTCCATGCCTCCAGAACAACACACAGAAGCTTGTATAAAATATTAAAAATGTTTAAAAAGGATAAATAATGATGATGATAACAATGTTTGCTTCTCTGGTCAGTGCCAGTTCCTCAAATTAGCCATGTGTGCCATGCCTTTTACTTTTCTTAGAAACCGCAGCAGACTCCCCTCTCTTGTAACTCTTTTTTACAACTTCCCCATTAAACCACTGAACTGATCATGTCCGCCTGCTTTTCTCTGCATTTGGCTCCCTCCTTGTTACCTGTTTTCACCGGTTGTGACAGATATGTTTAAAGGGAAACAAATCAAAATCACTTCCTCTGTACACTGAGGGACAAAAGTGATGCAAAACTGATGCAGTTTCAAAAAGAACCATTAAACCTTAAACTCACAGATGAGGAAAATTTAGATTGAAGAATAGATTTGGCTTTATTAATATTGCGTACAAGTACATGGACAACGACATGCAGTTTAAGTGCAAAAAGCAGTAACCTGCAGAGTAAGGTACAGTATGTAATATATAGAATTAACAGTAGGGGGGAGATATCAATACGCTAAGATATATACAGAATGACTAGCTATAAAATATATAGTGTAGGTGTAAGTAAGTAATGCTAATATAAGATACTCAGAATAAACAGCTGGATACATGATATGGATATTGTGTATAGGCTATAAATCAGATATACGGAAAGAAGTATACATATTTTTTCAGTATGTGAGAGCAATATTTAACAAAGCTAAATCAGAAATGCTAGAAAATACCAAGTGATCTGTTTTAGATGAAGTTAAGTTTCTGGACTGACTCACAGGGGGGGGCTTCTTAATATGAGAGCAGATCCAGACTTGAGTATCTTTGTCCAGCTCAGACTAAAATATAATCAGTTCAGCACAAAAAACACATTCAGTCATCCATCAACATATTTTGTTATCCACTCATGTAAAATATGATGAGATGATGTTTAACAGCAGAGGACTCTGTGGTGAGTTGATGTTGTTGATCAGTGGAGTCAGACAGAGGTAGAAGGCTCTGCAATGTTTTCATAGTTCACCGTACCTTCATCTTCATCATCATCATGCTCCTGTGAAAACGGGGCGAATAAATGTCTGATTCAACACTGATTTGGCTCTGTTATGTTATTGTATATAAATTGTATAATTTGCCGTTTGAACTCACAATGTTTTCTTTCGTCTGTTTTTTGTTCCCTGAAAAGACAAAAAGACAAAAGAGATTCGACTTCAGCTTCCACAATAAAAATCCAGGTTTATCAAACTTTTTTGAAATAAAAGTCTGATCTGTGAATGTTCTCACCTTTAGCTCTTGTCCATATGTTGACCGCCACAACGCTTGTTATGAGTGCTGCTAAACCCAGAGGCACGACGATGATCCTCCACCAGCCTGAAACAGGAAACAGGAAGTGTTAAATATAGTCAGAGGTGTTAAGATGACGAACTACTTGTTAGCTGTTCTTGTGCTGTCTCTATATCTCTAATATCTGAATAAACAAAGTGTCTTTTGCCTGCATGTCTTTTCTAATTGTAAATGTAGTTCTGTTCTGTTCATTCACTACCTTCTGGTTTTCTTCCATCATTGTTTTCAGATGTCGTGTTGTTTGTCTCTTCTGATGTCTGTTTAGTTCCTGTTGTCATTGGTGATTTATTCATAGTTGTTGTTGCATCATCACCTTAACACAACAAAATTGTTCAGTTAGAAATATATGATGTGATAAAACCTCAGATTTAAACAAATATATAACTACAAATTGAGGAACCTCTGTGTGTATGTATGTTGCATCACATGGTCAGTTCATACCAGACCTTTGTAATCACTTCACAAATTGTTAACTCTTTAAATTTCTGAGTGATTTTTATCTATGTAAGATATATGTGTGTATGTGTGTTGTGTTATGATTGTCTAAGCTACTGGATGAATAAAGTATCTATCTATCTATCTATCTATCTATCTATCTATCTATCTATCTATCTATGTATCAAATGAGGTCACACACCGCATGCTATTGCGAGGCTCTCTACAGAAGCGGGGGAGGGAAGTTGTTACATCCCTAGCAGCAGTTCACTGGCTCTACTACCAACGGAGAGCCTACGAGCTTCTGTACAGCAGCATGGCAGGTTCAAAAAAGTAACTAGCATCTTTCTGTAGAAGAGAGATGCCTGTATCATTGGGAGATAGTGAGGTCTTTCTCTCTTGCGGCTGCCTAAGTCACCTCTCTGTCACTTCTGACTGAGGAGCAGCAGCAAGCCAACGGGCCATAAAACCAAGCGTTTTATAATTGTGTTTTGTGTCGCATGTTTGTTAGAATTTACACAATAAAGTTGGGGGGAAAATACTTGAAACCAAGCAATCGGACAAACCGAACAGGCACTGAACTCGTTTAATATAATTATCGACAAAGTGATGTCAAACAGCTCATCATCTTCTCACCTGGTCCATTGCTGTTGTTTTCAGATGTCGGGTTGGTTGTCTCTTCTGATGTCCGTGTATTTCCTGTTGTCATTTGTGATTTATTTGTAGTTGGAGATATTGTAGTTGGTGTATCATCACCTTAAACACAATAACAAAACTATATAATACATCATGGCAAAGAATGATAAAGTATTAAAATCTCAGATCTAAATAAATATTTAGCAGGATTATCCACAAAGTGATTTTAAATAGCTCATCATATTCTCACCTGGTTTCTCACCTGGGGACTGAGGAGGACTGAAGCTGAACAGCTTCACTTCTCCATTGTAATCGTCTGTCACTTCACATTTCAATAACTCGTAATACTCTGACTTCTGATTAAGGTGAGATGTTGTAAATGTCACAGTGGCTGAACAGTTAAGCTCTGTTGTCTTCACGTCATTATGATCAGCCTCATACAGCCACTTCACTGTGTAGTAACACCCATGATATGTCAACACAGAGCAGATCAAGGTGATCGAATCATCGTTCTTGTCTTCAGTCACTGGTGAAGACGGAGATATTGAGAGAAAGACAAAAAGAGCAAAATTCACTACATCAATGTAATCATATGTATTGTAGTTTCATTATATTGTTCTAAAAAAACAGTTTGAAAACATTATGATATGAATACTCACTGCTAACAACATTCAGAAAAAACATTGAGTCTCCATATTGTTCTCCTGATCTGAACTGTGTGCAGACATAATCACCAACATCCTCATATCTGACCTTCTTTATAACCAGCGAACATTTATCTGTAACACTTATTCTGTCTGATTTAGCTTTGACTTCTTCCTGAATCTGCCTGTGTTTAAACAGCGTTCCTGCATTTTCTGAATCCCAGAAGTTCCAGGTAGTACTGTTACACTTCTCCTGATCATCTGTCACATTTCCACAAGACAAAGTGACTTCATCTCCAGCTCTGACAGTTGGGTAGGAACGCTTCCCAGCTGCTGCTGTTGATGAAAAGAGAGAAATTTGTTGAAGTGAAACATGAATGTGTGTTGTGTTCATAGCTAGATTGATGCTATTTAGTTTACAAATGTGTCTCATGTTTGGTTTCCAAGAGTTCATTAAACTCACCATGTTACAACAAAACTTGTATTCTCTTACCTGTAAACTGAACCAGCAGCATCAGAAATGAAGACATTATAATCCATCTGATCTGATCCATCGTGCTTCTCTCTCCGTCTCACACTCTTACTGTCGAAATCTCTGATGCGCTTCGTCTTAAACATGAATATAGCATCTACTTCCTGTGCTAATGACGGAGTCACTTCCTAACAATGACTTCATCTCCTCTGTTAGCTGTTGAAGTGATGTGTAATATTAGCTTTTATTCTCTGTGTAGAAATCCCCTTATACCTTTCATTATTATTCTCATGAACACTTCTTCTGAACGCAGCCTGAGAGATTATTTTAGATGCATTTATATGTAAAATAGACAAACGTTAGAGCCCAGTGTAAACAGAGGTGTTCAACCCAACAGAGGGAAGGTTTACTACGAGAGCTGAGAGAACAAGAAGAGGTCAGCTGATCAGGGGCCAGCTGCCACACTTCCTTGTTTCTCACTCACACAGAGCTAAACTAACCAATCAGACGCTATCAGAACTTAGAGTTAGAGAGTTAAATGTGAGGAAAAACACAGAAGTAGATTCATAACTGCTGATGTAAATACTTAAATATGTAAATAGTTATCTGTATAATGACTGCAAATATATTTTTCTTGGTTTTGAGTTTAGGTCTGGGTTTGGGGTTAGGCATTTAGTTGTGATGGTTATGTTTAAGGTAAGGGGCATGCATGTTAGTGAGTGTTCTCACAAACAAAGAAGTAGTGTGTATGAGTGTAAGAAAAACCGTTTTAATTTTCCACCTAACTAATGTTAACATGAATACTTTTAACAGTTTTTACAATAAAGTTAGACAATAAATGTTTAATGGTAGCAGTTCTGAAGCATTCTGTTTATACAAACACTAGTCTTATATTGCCAGTGACCGCTGTGCAGTAAGGTCTGGCTCTTACGGTTGTGTAATATGTTTCTGTTTCCTGTTTTATTTCGTAGTCTTTTTTTTCTCCCATGTCTTGTTTTACTTCCTGCCTTGTGATTTCCCGCCCCTCCCTGATGTGTTTCACCTGTTCCTGAGCTGTTGTGTCACCTGTCTCTTGTTTCACCCCTCGTTACCTTGTGTATTTAGTCTCTGTGATGTCTTTTTCTGTTGTCAGATCATTGTATTGTATTATGTTAGTGTGTGAAGTGTACCCCTTTGTCTCAGTGGTCCAGGTTGTTTTGTGTCCCTGGTCTTTTGGATTCCTCACCATTTTTGGAACTGTGTTGCCTGCTTTTTCAGGACTATTTTGTTGTACCCTTTTGTTTATTAAATCTTTGAACTTGAACCTGCTCTGTCGTCTCTGCATTCAGGTCTTCCATTTCTCTGAAGCTTGTTTCACTGGCATGTTAGTGAGTGTTATCACAAACAAATAAGTACTGTGTATAAGTGTAAGAAAACCCTTTTAATATTCCAGTGAACTAATGTTAACATGAATACATTTAACAGTTTTTACAACTCTAGACAATAAATGTTTAATGATAGCAGTTGTGAAGCATTCTGTTTATACAAATATTAGTCTTGCATTGCCAGTGAGTGCTGTGGAGTAAGGTTTGGCTAAACCACAGAAAAATTCTGAGATTAGAGGATAAAAAGCTCTGAGTTGTTTGCTTTTCTTTAAACTAATCACAATCGTCTTGGGCGACGCTAATCTCTGAACGCAGCGACGGTGCCTCTACAAAATAGTCTCGGGAAGGAACTTGTACGCCTGCTTTTGTCTGCATTTGGTTTATTACCTCATTTCCTGTTTTTACCAGTTATAACAAATATGTTTAGTCAATCAAAATCACTTTGTTTATGCACTGAGGGACAAAATGTGATGAAAACTGCTGCAGCTTCAAAAACAACATGGAAATCTTAAACTCACAGAAGAGGAAAATTTGCATTCAAGATTAGATTCAGCTTTATTGATATTGCGTACAAATATATGATATTGAGTACAAGTACCTGGTCAGCGACATGCAGTCTAAGTGCAAAAAAATGTAACCTGCAGAGTAAGGTACATATAGTATTACATAATATACAGAATAAACAGTAGGGGGAGATATGAATACGCTAAGCTACATACAGTATGACTAAGTATAAAATATGGTGGCAGTACAAGTACAACTACAAGTAATGCTAAAATAGGACACAATATACAGACTAAACAGATGGAGGAATGATATGAATACTGTGTATAGGCTATAGATCAGATATATGGACAGCAGTATAAATGTTAATGAGTATGTGAGAGCATTATTTAAGGAAGCTAAATAAGAAATAAATGAATATACCAAGTGATTTGTTTTAAATGAAGTTAAGGTTCTGGACTGACTCACAGGGGGCTTCTTAACATGAGTTTAGATCAAGACTTGAGTATCTTTGTCCAGCTCAGACTAAAACAGAAACAGCTCGGCACATAAAACACATTCAGTCATCCATCAACATATCATTTTGTTATCTACTCATGTAAAATATGATGAGATGATGTTTAACAGCAGTGGACTCTGTGGTGAGTTGATGTTGTTGATCAGTGGAGTCAGACAGAGGTAGAAGGCTCTGCAATGTTTTCATAGATCACCGTACCTTCATCTTCATCACCATCTTCATCATCATGCTCCTGTGAAAACAGAGCAAATAAATGTCTGATTCAACACAGATCTTGCTCTGTAAAGTTATAATGTTATAATGTATAAATGTTCGCTGTTTAAACTCACAATGTTTTCTTCCGTCTGTGTTTTGTTCCCTGAAAAGACAAAAAGACAAAAGAGAGTCGACTTCAGCTTCCACAATCAAAATCCAGGTTTATCCAACTTTTTTCAAAATAAGTCTCATCTGTGAATGTTCTCACCTTTAGCTCTTGCCCACATGTTGACCACCACAACGCTTGTTATGAGTGCTGCTAAACCCAGAGGCACGACGATGATCCTCCACCAGCCTGAAACAGGAAGTTAGAAGTGTTAAACATAGTCAGGGCTGTTATGATGATGAGCTACTTGTTAGCGTGTTCTTGTGCTGTCTCTATATCTCTAATATCTGAATGAACAAAGTGTCTTTTGCCTGCATGTCTTTTCTGACTGTAAATGTAGTTCTGTTCTGTTCAGTCTCTACCTTCTGGTTTTTTTCCATCATCGTTGTTTTCAGATGTCCTATTTGTCTCTTCTGATGTCCATTTATTTCCTGTTATTGATGCTGATTTATTCATAGTAGTTGTTGCATCATCACCTTAACAAACAACAACAAAACTGTTCAGTTAGAAAAAAAAACTTCTGCACAAAACTAATGATCTATTGGCAAAAAAGCAGTTGTCAGAATATTTGACCTCTCTGAGAATGGGAGATTTAAAACATTTGAATCACTGAAAGATCAGTACCATATATCAAAGAAAGACTCATTTACATGTCAGACACTTTGTGTACAAGAAGTTCAAGTTCAATACTTTATTGCCATGTCAATATATTTGATTGGAATTTGTCTTGGTGCTAATAATCAGGTTAAAAGGTTAAAAAAAGACAATACATACACAGGAACATACATTACATAAAAGACAATCATTCAGACCATTAGAAAAGCTGTAGAGACCTTGTGCTATTGCAACAAGTGTTTTGTGCAGTCTATAAAGTGCATTTGAATAAGTTGCATTTAGTACAGGTTTATTCTGCAAGGTGCGAGAACTCGCTGGAAACCCCACATGATTCACATCCAGTAGATATATTTCCGCTTAACTATAAGCAGCACAAGCATTTTCTGTTATGGGTTTGGTGTTTTGTCTTATTTTGATAGTCTGTTTTTCTGTTTTGTATTTTGCTCCGTTTCCTGTTTTATTTTGACAGTCTGGTTTTCTGTCTTGTCGTGTCTTGTCGTGTCTTGTTTTACTTCCTGTCTTTTGTTTTTTCCCGCTCTTGTGATTGCCTGATGTTTCTCACCTGTTTCCCAGCCCTTGTGTCACCTGCCTCTTGTTACCTCGTTACCATCTGTATTTAGTCTTTGTGTTCCCCTTGTCCTGTGTCAGATTGTCATTGTGTTTTGTCTCCAGTCTGTATTTCTAGTTTGTGAGTCTTCCTGATTTGTCATTGTGTTCCTGTGTTTTCTATTTTGGACTTTATTTTTGGATATTCTGTTTTTGCCTGCTTGCTTCCATACAGGACTCCTTTGTTTTTTGTAGATATTTTGTGTTTTCATTAAATCACCAAAACGATCCTGAAGTATCCGACTCATCCGCCATTCACCAACGCCCCCCTGACAATTTTCTATCCAAGTTCTATTCTGAGATGTTCAGCTTGAACCTAGGTAAACTTAAATGTTTACGAACATCATGGTGTACTTTGCTGGACTCTGTAGTAAATGATGTGTGGGATGAGTAGGCCTGTAACAATTATTAAATAATTGTCTGACCGCAATTTGTTTTACATAATCACAGTTATTTTGTATAACCGCAATTAAA
This sequence comes from Gymnocephalus cernua, assembly GCA_023631565.1. Taxonomy (NCBI): domain Eukaryota; kingdom Metazoa; phylum Chordata; class Actinopteri; order Perciformes; family Percidae; genus Gymnocephalus; species Gymnocephalus cernua. The sequence goes on from CM042440.1 coordinate 911,667, forward strand.
GCATTAGAGCATTTTTTATGAGATTGGTCACACTATTGTTTGGATCCATCAAACACGTTTGCAATGTCGGCATAGCATCACCAACAGTAACGTTAGCTAGCCTATGATGCTATGGATTCCTACCACAGGACGCACCGCCCGCAGTTCCAAGTCCAGTCGGCTTTTGAACGTTAAGAATGTTTAAGTAACGTAGTTAGTCCGTCTGTGGTGTTTGATCTACTGGCACTTTGTTTAAGTAGTAACGTTTCTGTAAATGATGACGCTGTAGCGGAAATAGCCGCCAGTAATTATCATTTTGCTAACATATCTCCACGGGGATTTGTGCTTTTATTTTTCTAATTTGTACAGAACTTGTTAACTTTTGCTAAGGTCCTAAGGGGTATGACTGTTGATGGTAATTGTTGATTTTGTTTAGATGTGCCAAATTGTAATTATATAAGTGATTATTGGTCGGACTGTATAGCTAAAACTAAAGATTTTTTGTTAATTTAAGCAAAAAATACAAAGTTGTATGATATCTACAGGGATTTGTAGTGAGGGTAATAGTAGATAAGGTCTTGATCAGCAACAGAAAAGAGGAAGTTAACCGTGTGAAAAAAGAGGAAGTTAACCGTGTGAAGACTGGTAGTTAAGATAAATGTTACCATTAATGCAACTTGTCCTTTTTATATCTTTATATTTTATTAGAAAACAGACAGATCCATGGTGATGTTTGGCATCACACATGGACATACAGGTGAAAAGTCAAACTCCTTGAACACCTGGAATTTCACTCTTTATAACTGTGGTGCAATATGGTGATACTGTAGCACCTGAACGAACACAAATAAGATGGTGATTAACTGGTCTGAGATATGTTGGTTCCTCATTATATCTTTGCAGTTTGTTTTCTGAGAACTGAAGGAGAAGTGTTTTTCTGCGAATGTGGTTAGCAGCAGAAGGTGTGGTTTGGAAGACTTGGGGTTTACTTCGTAGGCTGTGAACCTGCGTATCTGGGTCACAGTCATATATAACAAAATATTTAAACTTTAATGTGTTTGAAAAAGTAATAAATAAAAAAATATATGATTTCACTAAAAGAGACAATTATATTGTTAATTACAATTATCTATGAGACAATTAATTGTCTGGCAAAATTTAGAATTGTTACAGGTGCAGGGATGAGATACATTTCGATTTGCAACAGATATAAAGAGTTGTAATATAATATTTTGCATCAGGTCTACATATCACCATATATCTATAGTAAGTATACAACTGGAGCCTCACCAAATTGTCCCAAATGTAAATCTGATGTAGGTACCAGGCTGCATTGTTTGTGGGAATGCAACAAAATACAGATGTTTTGGACGGTGGTATGCACAGATGTCAGTACAGCAATAGGCCAGCAGGTATCAGCACTTATGTGATTCAGTTGCTTTTAATGCTAGCCAGGAAAGCCATAATGATCAGGTGGGTCAGTGATGACCCTCCATTTGGAAATCTCTTATCTCAGAGGTTGTGACTCTGGACAATTGACAATCTCTGAACTGGGACTAATGGCCATAGGGTTTACTCTATGGACCAGTCCAGTAGAACTACTGTTTGTTTATGTATTGTTTTTACATTTATCTTTAAAAAATGTAATAAACAGAATAAAAATAAAAATAACTTCAGATCTAAACAAATATTAAATTGAATTATCCACTAAGGGATTTAAACAGCTCATCATATTCTCACCTGGTTTCTCACCTGAAGACTGAGGAGGGCTGAAGGGAAACCGCTGCACTTCTCCAGTGTGAATGTGATTCACTTCACATTTCAATAACTCATAATACTTTGACTTCTGATTAGGGTGAGATGATGTAAATGTCACATAGGCTGAACAGGAAAGCTGTGTTGTCTTCACATCATTCTCACCACCCTCATACAGCCACTTCACTGTGTGTTCAGACCAATATATCAACACAGAGCAGATCAAGGTGACCGTATCGTCGTTCTTCTCTTCAGTCACTGGTGAAGATGGAGATATTGAGAGAGAAAAAATGTACTTCATCACTGTAGTAATATTTATTGTAATGTTGCAGTATATTGCTCTAACAAAACAGATTGAAAACCTTATGATGTAAATACTCACTGGTAACAACAAACAGATCAACCACTGATTCTTCATAGCGTCCTGATCTGAACCGTGTGCAGGTGTAACGACCAGCATCCTCACGTGTGACCTTCTTTATAACCAGAGAACCTTTCTCTGTAACACTCAGTCTGTCTGATTTAGCTTTGGCTCCTTTTTGAATCTGACATTGTTCAAAAAACTTTACTGTGTTTCTTCTATCCCAGAAGAACCAGTCAGTATTGTTACACTGATGATCTGTCACACCTTCACAAGACAAAGTGACTTCATCTCCAGCTCTGACAGTGGAGAAGGCTAACTTCCCAGCCACTGCTGTTGATAAAGAGAGACATTTGATGAACTGAAACATGAATATGAGTGTTAACCCTTGTGTTGTCCTAGGGTCAAATTTGACCCGTTTTCAAAGTTCTTTATATCAGAAATATGGGTTTCTTGCAACCAAACTACCCCAAAATAACTTGGATGCATGATGTACATTGTGAACCTGTATAACAATCTTTGCAGGTACAATTAATGATTACTTACATTGAATTTTGAGTATTTTATTCAAGTTTATAGCATTTTAAATGTTACTATTAGTCAAAACAATTCATAATTTGTGCTTTTTTTAACTCAAAAATTAAGTATAATGTCATTTAAATTAGGTTTAATGACCATTAATTTAAAAAAGTGTTGAGAAAAGTGCCAAAAAACGTTTTCAATTTTGACTTGACATGATGGACTGGAAGACAACACAAGGGTTAAGTTCATTGTTAGTTTAATGATTATTTTAGATAAGTCTGCAAATGTGTCTCATGTTTGTTTTCCAAGAGTTTACTGAACTCACTATGTAACAACAAGACTTGTATTCTCTTACCTGTAAACTGAACCAGCAGCATCAGAAATGAAGACATAATAATCCATTTGATCTGAGCCATCGTGCTCCTCTCTCCCTGTCACACTCTCAACTGTCAAAGTCTCTGATGCGCTGCGTCTTAAACATGAATATAGCATCTACTTCCTGTGATAATGATGGAGTCACTTCCTCATACTAACTTCATCTCTGCTCTGTTAGACGTGTTAAATTCATGTGTGATAATAGCTTTAATTTCTTTGAGTTTCGTGTGGATATCTAAAGAGTAAAATGCTTTTTAAGTTTTAAGTTTGATTCATTTGGCTATTTTTTTTATCTACAGTAATTTACAGTGAGGATAATAGTAGAAAAGGTCTTATTCAACAACAGAAAAGAGGAAGCTGACTGTTTGAAGATTGTAAGATCAGATTGTTTTCTTTATATCTTTATGTGGTTTTTTAGGAAACAGACAGGATTGTTGTTGTACAGCACACAGGAACATACAGGTGAAGAGTCAAACTCCTCGCACACAGGTATTTCACTCTTCGGGCCCCATCTTGCACCCAGCACAGCGCAGCACAAATCCTGCTGCAATTGTCTTTGCTAGTTTAAGACCAATGCAGTTGTCAATTTCCTGTCCAGCGCCCACGGCGTTTAATCTGTGTGCCCATAGGCGTGCTGGTCTTACAGGGAGGTGTGTTCAGGTGCATTCTGGGCGTGCTGGTCTTACAGGGAGGTGTGTTCAAGTGCAAACTGGGCGTGCTGGTCTTACAGGGAGGTGTGTTCAGGTGCATTCTGGGCGTGCTGGTCTTAAAGGGAGGTGTGTTCAGGTGCATTCTGGGCATGCTGGTCTCACCGGTGATTTCCACCGCCTGCGTAACTGCTGCGGAACGGCTCCGGAACGTCGGCGGAGTCAATCGGTTTCCATTCTAGTCAATGTGTGTATTTCCACCGGCTGCGTAACGTCTGCGTCCCGACTCCGGCACAGCTCCGGCGGTCTGCAGCCCTGCGGATCAGATACGCAGAGCTTCTATTTTTGCCGGACGCCGGAGAGCTCCGCAGCAATTCAGCACACGGCAGATAGTGCGGGACAGGAAGTCGAGCACAGAAACAAAATAAAACAGATATATAAAATAAAATAGACCGTGCTCTCGGCGGATCATATTTCTCTTCACTACACCTTGAAAACACGGCACGGAGTTGTTTCCTCTCTACTCCTCGGAATAGAAACAAACTGCTGGTGGTGTTGTGGTTCTATTCTACTTGAATTCGCGAGATCTAGTGGGTCCTCGTGACTACAGCTGTCAGTCCTGGCCGCAGCCGTTCTGCAACAACTCCGGATCCGGTGGGTATTGACGGACGGCGGACCACGGAGACGTTCCGCAGCGGAGCCGTTCCGCAGCAGTTCCGCAGCCTGTGGAAATCCACGGTTACAGGGAGGTGTGTTCAGGTGCATTCTGGGCGTGCTGGTCTTACGGGGAGGTGTGTTCAGGTGCATTCTGGGCGTGCTGGTCTTACGGGGAGGTGTGTTCAGGTGCATTCTGGGCGTGCTGGTCTTACGGGGAGGTGTGTTCAGGTGCATTCTGGGCGTGCTGGTCTTACAGGGAGGTGTGTTCAGGTGCATTCTGGGCGTGCTGGTCTTACAGGGAGGTGTGTTCAGGTGCATTCTGGGCGTATTGCTATCTTGAGGCAGTGGGAAGTGATGGCACCATTGACCAACAAAAACCTGGTCTAAAGTCAATAACGCAGCATTTCATTGTTATTTTAACAGCACATTAGTAAAATGCTCCGAGGCTCGTGCACAGCACGTGCACACTATGCTTGTTACACACACAGGGACGCACAGCAGCACACACACATGCAGAAGATTACTAATAAACATATTAGGGTGTAAATCCTCCATCATAACAGCAATGCTCCAAGGTCCAAACGCGCCTGGCTTTTAAAGGGAATGGGAGACGACTCTCTGATTGGTTGATTGCATGTTACGCCCAAAACACACCTCTGATTAATGAAGACACTAAGAACAACCCTTTAGAACTAGGCGCCCGGCACACGGACACTTTTTACCGCCGTCAAACTAGCAAAAGTGGATTTGGACACGCCCTAAACACACCTGCACCAGGTGCTTCATGCCGTGACCTTAGATCGTTCAAATAGGGCCCTTTATGTCCGTGGTGCAATATGGTGATACAGTAGCAGCTGAAAGAACACATAAGATGATGTTTTAGTGTCCGACACCTTTTGGTTCCTCATTGTATCTTCGCAGTTTTTTTTATAATCTTTCTGAGAACTGAAGAAGTGTTTCCTGAAAATAAGGTTAACAGTAGCAGCAGAACTCTGCCAGTTTTACCCTCTGATGAGGACCAGATAAACATGTGAAACATTAATGTTGAACACAGTAATGAGTGTCTGTCTGAACTGTGTTTAATTACCTGAAGGCAGAGCATCAAGTTCTCTAAATCCAACTAACGAACACATGTAGCAGCAGGTGTGTTCATGTTGTTTTGTTTGTACAATTACATGATTACGATTTTATCCAAGAGTGTGTGATGACACCACTCAACACATTTTCATGAATGGGTTCTTATAATATTGTACGAAAACGTATGCTTTTCCTGAATCACCGACTGCGGATCGTCTGCAGATCCGCTCCGGAACGGCGGCGGAGTCAATAGGTTTCCATTAAAGTCAATGTGTGTATTTTCACTAACTGCAGAACGGCTGATTTCCGACTCCGGCACAGCTCCAGCGATCGCAGCCCTCGGGGGGTAGCTACGCAGAGCTTCTAGTTTTAGTTCTAGCAGAGCTCCGCAGCAATTCAGCACACGGCAGATAGTGCGGGACAGGAAGTCGAGCACAGAAACTAAAAACATCCAGTTAACACACTAAGAAGACTCGACACAACATGAGACTTTGCTCCAAGTATCTCCAGGAGCTCTACACATTAACTCAGCATTGAGAACATTGTTTGAGGACCCAGAGTTTACTAAAAAGAAAGGTTTTAACAACTCACCGTAGCTCTTGTTGTTTCCGGTCGCTGCCGTCTCGGCAGTCAGAACGAGTCGATATCAAAACAAGCAGCAACAGATTTAGTATATCCCTCGTGCTCCGGTGGAGTTAATGTGTAGAGCTCCTTAGTGGTCGAGTCTTCTTAGTGGTTAAAAATAGATATTTTGAGGCTAGCATAAAAGTGCCCCTAGCTCTCATTCAAAAGGACATTTGATCCAAAAACAAGAATACGGTGAATATTAAAAGTGGAGCTTCCGTCCTAAATATGCTTTTAAACTAAAGTTTGACTCACGTACATTCACAAAAACACCCTAGCATGTATTTTGGCAAGAGTTACGCTTTAAATGCTTTTCTCAAAGGCAGAGCAGGATACCCAGGGCTCAGTTTACACCTATCACCATTTCTAGCCACTGGGGGGGCCATAGGCAGGCTGGGGGAACTCATATTAATGTTAAAACCCTCATGACGTGAAATTTTCATGGCATGGGACCTTTAAATAAAAAAAACTACTTTTAAAATGGAGTAATAACAAGGACAGCTCTGTCAAATTCTTTCCAAGTAATGCCCTCTCAACTATGAGCTCAGAATACATCCCATGCACTATAAAGTGTGTATGATATAGCAAGCTAACCCAGATTGCAGGGGCATCAGTCACAAGTGGACAGTGCAGGGCTTCGAGCCACACTGAGGTCCGACCCCAGAGACACAGCAGCCAATGACCCAGTTCAAAACTCCACTGACTTAAAAACAGACTTTCTTTCAAAGACAGAAGCTGCTTCAGAAGTTTCTTTTATCTCTTTTTTAGAAGCAGTGACTTGAAGAAAAAAAGAAGTGGAGTATGGCGTCCCCCCTGGGGTCCGTGATAAGGTACGCTGCATAATGTAGAGTAGTCATTTACTGGGAAATTTTCTGCAGAATGATATCACTTTTCTTTCCGTCTCTCTGTACGTCAGCGAGCCTGTGAAGAGTCTTGAATTTCTGCTCCACATAATTTCCAGCAATCCAAATCCTGTCCGACTTCGTCCCTGCTGATCTAATCTGATGCATGTTCAGTGGTGTTAACTTGGCCATAAATAACCATGAGGGAAGAGACAGAAGAGCTCAACAATATGACCTAAAATCTATATCTTGACACATGTTCCAAGATAATGATTAATGTAACAATAACTAGTGGCATGCCTCTATGGAGGACAATGTCTGCCAGACTGTTGGTCCACCAGAGCTGTGAAAATTCATTCGGACAATCCAACACATTCTCAATTGCAACTCGTCTCAATATTGCCGCTTGGTCAGGTCCCTTTGGCATCATTTTTCAAACATACAAGATAAACCCCCCTTATAGCCCTTTCCCACTGGCCAAAAAAACCCCACTAACACCCACTAATATCTGGCTTTTGTCTAAAGTCTAAAGGTTACAATCGGCATTCATTCCTGGGAGAGTCTCGCATTGCCAGACCTTCCTTCGCAGCGCTGCAGAGGAGGGTCTGGCTAGTCCACACAGCATTCCTGGATAGGAGAAAAACGTGCTTCTTGGGCGGCGCTAAGTGCCAGACGGAGCCACGGTGCCTCTGCAAAATAGCAGTCGTGCAACAGAAAACTCAAATTGGGACAGACAGTAAGGTAAGCACAAATTTTAAACAAATGTATTTCAATGGGAAGCATCTTTTGTGATCACAGCGCGACTACGGTAGCGAGTAGTAAGAAAGGGTGAAAATCAGCGTAGGGAGGTTGGTCGGGGGGGGGGGGTGGACGAGTCAAACAACACAGGACTTTCACCCAGGAGACCGGAGATCGCGTCCCGTGTGTTGCAGTTCTTTTCCGCGTTCTTCTTTTCCTAACCACAACCGTTCCGTTATTGTCGCTCGTCCCCCCCGGGGATCGCGTCTCGCGTGTAGCGGTCCGTCTCGTTGTTGTTGCCGGCGTGTGGCGTTTCATTTCCCCGTTGTCGCGTCCCCCCCCAGAGCAGCCCAGTCTCATGGCAGTTCGTGAAACGGTCACATTCCCATTTCGTGGTGACCACCACAAAATAAACGAGAAAAACGTGTCACTGTACACGAATCAATAGATCAAAATAACGAGACCATTTCACAAACTGCCGTGAGACCGGGTTGTGATTTTGCAAATAATTCTTAGAAATGTGGGAACATAGGCACGCTCCCAACCTTAGTGCTCATAAATCCACCAGAGTTTAAAATTACAACACAAAGAAAGAGGAAGGTAACGGACAATCGGCCAAAAAGAGGGACATCAGGAGCAATCGCGGAGGTGGAACGTCGTGGGTATAGACTAATCCCGGGACAAATGGCTCGGTGTGCGCACGGGTATTTATCAGCTCCAGGTCCAATCCACAGTGACTGAAACAGATGGATGGATGTAAATGCACCAAAGCATCTCTCACCGCATAGATGATTCTGCATTTTAGAAGTCTATTTCTACTGGTTTCCTCTTTCTTTACACCCTGATGTCATTATCGCTTAAAGTTATCTGGAGTGTTTTGGGTTTTGTAAAAAGGGAAGTGGCTTTCACACTCAGCCTGGAGACAAATAAAACGTCTATCTGATGTAGGCAGTCATTTTCTAGAAAGGACATACAAAAGAAAAGAGCTAATAGCGAGCATCATTAACTACACCTGCATATTAAACAGGCCCACTGTCAAAGAAGTCATTACCATTCAAAGATATGACGGCTTAAAAATCCACGGTAATGTTGTCTTTTAATTCTCTCCTCAGGCTAATGCATATTTACACCTGAATCTCAATTTTGCAGAAATAATTAGGAGCCGCAATCCATCCAGAGATATTTAAAACTGAGAAATAATGCAATACGTGTGTGTGCAATACTCTGCATCGGTGCATTTAATCCAAATTTGACATGGAAGGTAAATGGAGGAGGAAGTGGTAAAAAATAACAGCTTGATGCTGTGTCTGAAATCCCTTTCTCCATAATGATCATTTAGTTGTTTATTGCGAGCAGTACATTGAGATTTCAGACGCGCACACACACACACATTTTTTATTATGAAAGTGGGAATAAGAGTACAACTGTTTCAGCCTTGAGCCTTTGAATGTGTGTTTATGGGTCTGACCCGACGCACAGCATCTCTGAGCTGCAGGCTCTCAATCATTAAGTGATCCAATTAGATGACACAAAAGATAATCTACTGCAACATCGGATGAGTCATCATAAAAGAACAACCAGGGACATTCAGACTCAAAACAGCCCTGAGTTAAAAAGAAAAGAAGGCAAACGCCTGCATCAGTCGTGTTGCTCAGGTAACGATGAGACGTGGAACATGATCCGTGGAGTTGCAGCAGCTTTTTAACTCTCCTACAGAGGATTTCACGACTCATCACGGCAGCAGTTGTTTGATAGCCTGGTTGACCCCAGACCTTCTCAGGTGTAACTGAGAAGGGTCTGGGTGAAGCTTCATTCACAGCCCATTTCCAAAGGGGCGTCACCAACGGACTTCTGGGCGCAACTGGATAGTCCTTCAACCAATCAGAGCAACGATCCGGGTGACGTAGCAGCGACAGCGGCATCAACGGGTTGCTGCGCTTCGGCGGCCGCCATGTTGAATGTAAACAAGAAGCTGCTCGCCGTCGCTGCGCTATCATCATCGTGTAAAGCCGCCTCACTGCACTTTATCCTTGCACTATTGGACCTATTTGCACTACCACCATGGCACACACTCTCATAGGGCACCTTACCGTACATACTGAATCACAGGATTAGTCCCTGCCCTGCCACTGTAAGCGTCTCATGATTATACATCCCTTATTTTATTTAGTATGTTTTCTTTTATTGTCCATGCTATTCATGTGGATTTGGTTCTTCTTTTTTTGTATCCTGTTTGGGATGTATGTGAATGTTGTGTGTGATGTCTTTAACCTACTGGGACCTTGAATTTCCCCTTGGATCTATCCATCTATCCACCCATCCATCCATCTATCCACCCATCCATCCATCCATCCACCCATCCATCCATCCACCCATCTACCCATCTATCTATCTATCTATCTATCCATCTATCCATCCATCTATCCATCCATCCATCCATCTATGGTTGTGATTGGTGCCTCAATTTGTAGAAATTGAAAATGGGCTTGAATGGGCTCTTGGCCAGACGGACTTGCAGAGCAAAAAATTTAAATATGCCGGAAGTTGGTCAGAGTTTTCCCTGGCTAGTTGTTTGACTTTCCATCACAACAACTGCAGGGGAAATATGGTGTATGTGTTGCAAAGAAATCTGCCAAGAATGTGACCGTATACGTGTATTTTGGATGCTCTTTAGTCTAATTATCAGACTGACATCTCAGACCAGAACGATGGAGCCATCAGTTGCCTTTCCCTCACCATTGCCAATGGCACCAATCACCCTCTATATCCACACTTTACACTGCTGCCATCTGGCCGCACATACAGGACTCTGAGGTGTAGAAGGACTCGCTTTGGCTGAAGTTTTGTCGCTTCTGCCAAAGCGCTGCTGAACAAACTATCTCGCTCACGTTGTATACATCCGATGTTGTTGTTAATGTGGTTGTTTCTGTGTGTCTTTGTGTTATCTGTCGATGTATTTGCATCTGTGCATGAAAACAGACTGAAAATCTCCCTCATGGGATAATAAATATCTATCTATTGCTTCTCATCACTTAGAACTGAATGAAACTAAGGGCGTTACCCTATTCTTGTTTTTATGCACATTTTAATAGCGCCAAAAAAAAGTTAAAGGTCCCATGGCATGACAATGTCACTTCATGAGGTTTTTTAACATTAATATGAGTTCCCCCAGCCTGCCTATGGCCCCCAGTGGCTAGAAATGGTGATAGGTGTAAACCGAGCCCTGGGTATCCTGCTCTGCCTTTGAGAAAATGAAAGCTCAGATGGACCAATCAGGAATCTTCCCTTTACAACTTCAGATACAGTATTAGGGGACCACTAAGGTCTATATAAAAGAGAGTTCAGATACAGTATTAGGGGACCACTAAGGTCTATATAAAAGAGACTTCAGATACAGTATTAGGGGACCACTAAGGTCTATATAAAAGAGACTTCAGATACAGTATTAGGGGACCACTAAGGTCTATATAAAAGAGACTTCAGATACAGTATTAGGGGACCACTAAGGTCTATATAAAAGAGACTTCAGATACAGTATTAGGGGACCACTGAGGTCTATATAAAAGAGACTTCAGATGCAGTATTAGGGACCACTGAGGTCTATATAAAAGAGAGTTCAGATACAGTATTAGGGGACCACTAAGGCCTATATAAAAGAGACTTCAGATGCAGTATTAGGGGACCACTAAGGTCTATATAAAAGAGAGTTCAGATACAGTATTAGGGGACCACTAAGGCCTATATAAAAGAGAGTTCAGATACCGTATTAGGGGACCACTAAGGTCTATATAAAAGAGACTTCAGATACAGTATTAGGGGACCACTAAGGCCTATATAAAAGAGACTTCAGATGCAGTATTAGGGGACCACTAAGGTCTATATAAAAGAGAGTTCAGATACAGTATTAGGGGACCACTAAGGCCCATATAGCGAAGCTTGTACACGTGGCTGAGGTTCGCCGAAGCATCTACTATTGATGCAAACAAAACGTATTTTGATCACGTTTTTTTTCGTCATTTAAGGTTTGACTAGAGCTCTTTAAATTAAATCATCTCATTGCTCCCTTTCAATGGTTTAATGGCACCTGACTGGAGAATTAGCACCATGGCTGTAAATATTCACATAACAGTAATGGATGAAAACACTGATTACAGTAATTATCATTTTTTGTTGCAGATTTTCTAGAAAATTAGTTCAAATTTGAGCTACATTTGGATGGAAAATTGACTGCTGTTTGATTTAAGGTACAACAGCATCCAGAGACAAACTCATTTTGGTGAAACTGATTGCAGTCAGCCTCCCTGTCCTTTGATCCAGGTAATTTGAGCCAGCTGTATTCACAGGGTGTCCTGCAGGTGCGATGAGTTCGTGATTACCTGGTTGGAATGAAAACAGCAGGGTGCAGATCCTATTTAACGGGCTCCTCTGTGCTTTTTATATAAGATCTGATATGTTATATAAGCGCTGTACCTGAGTGAAAATGACTGTATTTATAACGCTGACAGGCTGCGAGTGAACACCTCTCGAGCTGTGATGGCGTTCCCGCTCGGCAGCATTGTTCTATCTTGGTCTATTTTTCTGCCCTTACAGTATCATCATGTCCCATGCTGCTCTTCGTATCTCCTCTGTAAATTATGCAGCATTGTTCTTTTCCAATTTTAAACAGCTGTTAGGGCTGCGTTGGAGACACTGAGAAAATCCAATAAATCCACAGCTGTCGAAGTAGACGAGCTTCAGGCTCTGAGCCCCGTGGACTGGTGCAGCAGCCTCCGCAGCATCTGCACTTGGTAACTTTTAAAAATCAATCCACTGGACCCGTCTCACGCTTGGCCGGGGCTCAGTGAATGAATAATTCAACTGACATGAGAACGTAATGGCTCTACCTCCCCATTCCAGTGCAGGGGGGGGGGTACATTGTAATGTTAGAGGTTCCTTTGGTAGCCAAAGGAGATTGATTTAATTTGCGATCCATTTTCTTCGCAGGTCAGAGAGGCTCTGACATCTCATCAGGGTGGAACCGCTGCTAATGAGAGCTTCCCCCTCACGTCACTCAGTCAAAGTCTAATCAGTCAGTCGTTCACCCACTGGTTCCCTCTGGATTTCATTGTAATTAAAACCTTATTTTGCCCCCTTTAACATTGTAGCCTGCACTGTTGGTGGGTATGTGCACCTGCCTAACGCTTCACTTAGTTCAGAGAGAAATATCCTGTCCGATGGCAACGCCAAGACCCGCCCTTCAATAGCATTTATTGGCCAGGCGTCCATGCTTACGCAAGGTAACATAACCCCATTTGTACAGGTCCTATCCCCTGACCTATCGGCTGTCCTAACCTTAACCACGCGAGGTCAAATGCCTAACCACAACCAATCGTGCCGCTTCGTAGGGCGGGTCTTGGCGTGGCCATAGTGGGTGTGGGGGAGCGTCGGAGAAATGGGCAGAGTACCCGACTAGCCAGACCGCCCTCCGCTCCGCAGCGTGCGGACGGTCTGGCAGAGCGAGACTACTGGCGTCTGACTGTCACATTAGGTACAGAGGATTCCTAACTGTAATGCAGGAAGCTTACTTTCCAACTCGGGTAGCGCTGCATGATTTATTGCAAAACTTCTCTGAAATGGCGACAACGAATATGACACTAAATATTAATGCTGACATGCTGTTGCTGAAAAAAAAAATGCTTTTTGTGAGTCCTGTGACCATTTTTACATTGCTATTTTTGACTCTTTTTCAAGCTGTTGTGTTAGTTTCATCATAATCACCATAATACTCCCTCATCACCACCACCGAGGTGCCCTTGAGCAAGGCACCTTAACCCCCAACGGCTCCAGTGGAGCTGCTCAGTGGCAGCAGATCAGACTGTGGTTGGACTGGGCAGCTTCCAGGTAGGAATGGGGAACTGTGGGAATGTGATCAGGTCGTTCCTGCAAAAGAGAGGCTGCCTCTCCCTGAATAAATAAAGGTTAAATAAAACAATAAGTTTCTTCCAAAGATAATCTGAGAAACTTCCTTTGTCTCAGGGCCGTGGTGTTTGGACTGCTCTTAGTGCTTGTTCTACTTCTGTGGGCCTTTTGTTGGAGCCCTCTCTCTATTGCAGATAATGTCTTATTACATTTCCTTCTCACAGCTTGACTTATTATTACTGTGGGTATATACTGACCTAAATTTTAGCCACCCCCATCTGAGCGGGACAGAGTCTAACTGCGATATTAATCTTTGTCTGTTCAGTAATTATTTGGCCTTTTTGAATTATGACTATACCCTGGTGTGCTGAGCTGGATGTATTCTCTAAATCTCAGCAAAAGCAACTGTACTGTAAATGACTCCCTATTACACAACAGTATAATGGTTCTATTTAGAGGCTAGTGGAGCTACAAATCTGAATATTATCCTGATCTTAGAAATAAAATGGATAGAAAGTACATTTTTCATTCAAATCAACGTAGCAGAATAGTCAGAGCAGCAGCCATTTTTATGTGTACCATTGCTTTCGATAATAAGCCCGACTTCCCGGCAAGTCGGGGAGCTGACGTTTTGCAGTAACGGATAAATGAGCAGTGGAGTAGTAACGTTACGAGGCAGAGAGCCGGCCGCTAAATGAGTCAGATTAACTTCATGCTTCATCCACACGAAGCACGTTGCCATTGCCACGAGTGACGGCTTTATTCGGCTCGTTTTCTGTGAACGATGTGACGAGGGGGGTAACGTTAAGGGCGGAGTTAGCAAGCTAACGTTAGCCAAATAACACCAGCTGGCTGGCTTGCTGGTTCCGCCGTGCTTTCATGCTGCATTACAGAGAATGAGCTGAATAGCTGGGTCTAACATTAGCGCTCCGCTGACCCACTAGGTCTAACGTTAGCGCTCCGCTGACCCACTAGGTCTAACGTTAGCGGTACGCTGACCCACTGCCGCTGGGTCTAACATTAGCGGTCCGCTGAGGGTCCGCTGACCCACTGCTGGGTCAACCTCCCTACGCAGATTTTCGCCCTTTCATACTACTCGCTGCAGCGTAAATTGACACGCAATCGCAAGGTAATGTAAGTCAATGGAGGCCAAACGGCGTTGATAAACACGCTAAAAAGCGAGTACGCATCTTGATAACAAGATTTGCAACCACACAGTGACAGATCAGTGTTTTTTATGTTTAACTACATTAAAGTACATTCAAATATCGACTCAAGGAAATCTTTAGTCGTGGAGCTTTTGGAGGTTAAACCAGGAAGTCGGCAAACTTCATCAACAGAAAAGTCATTTGATTTACAGGTAAAGTG
>CM042440.1:929009-936509 GCA_023631565.1 Gymnocephalus cernua
TAATCAGTTTTTGTTTTTTTTATTCCACACTGACACCAAATTTTAAACTCCAGCGTCTTCACTATTCAACCTTTTCATATATGTCCTTTCTGGCCTTTCAAAACAACATATTTCACCCAATATATATTGCAAAGTTCTCCGCCATATGCGCTGTCAGGTATCGAGACATCTAGACAGATGAATCTCCCTTTCCAAATGTCAGCTCTTCAAGAGCTGAGATGACGTTCTTTACACGCCAATCACAATGTTTTTAAGGTTCTTTCAGCACCTGTAAAGAAATACTTTGATATCAGCGTCAGGGTTGGTTGACAACAAAGGCCAAAGTTGTTCTCAGTGCTGGGAAGATGATGCAAGGATGACGGAGGTTTGTTAAAGTAGGGCTGCACAATTAATTGCAATTATATTGAAATCGCAATATAGACGAGTGCAATGTCCAAATCCCAGGGGGAGGGGGGGGGGGGGCGGCAATATTTATCAGGTTATATCAGAATAAGTTTATATGGTTTAATTTTCAGAAAACAAACATATTTTCATTGTACTGCACATTGCTGCAGCTCCTCTTTTCACCCTGTGTGTTGAGCTCTCTGTTTTAGCTACAGAGTGAGACATCTCACCTCTATGCCATCTTTGTTGGGAGTCGCACATGCTCAGTAGCTAGGTAAGGACTACTAGCCAGTCAGAAGCAGAGTATGAGGGCGTGTCCTGACAGTACCTAGGTAAGGACTACTAGCCAGTCAGAAGCAGAGTATGAGGGCGTGTCCAACAGAGCTGTTTGGAGCAGTTGGTGAACAGAGTTTTCTGGTGGAGATGGTAAGTCCCTTTGGGGGGGGGGGGGACTTTGGGCTTCTTCATTTTGTAAACATATAACATGCACAAAGAGATATATAACACAATAAAGGAAATGGGGAAAGCCAAAATGCATAATATGAGCACTTTAAAGTAAAATATGTGTCAAATCAGTCAGACTCTTAAATATTAATACTGTTTTTTTAACCAGTTTTGTTAAAGCTATAGTGTGTAGTTTCTGTCTCCCCCATGAGGAATTCTAAGTAATGACAATAACACAGTCAGTGCGTCCACATGATACAAGTCTTCTGTGATTTGTGAACATTGACCAATTAAGGTGAAAATACATTTTTAAAATTTGAAGAGTAAAATTCAAAGACACAAAATTCCAACCCTAACCATATGATTGTTAGGTGACTTGAAGTCAACGGTCGCAGCGCTGCCTGGAAGGAGACGTTGGGGGCTAATCCCGGGCATTGCGTTTTACCATAACCATAACCATAACCATTGCCTAATCCTAGTGCCTTCCAGGCAGATGTTGGGGGATTATAACACTGATAAATAAACTTCCCTACAGAGACTCATCCAGAAGGAATTGTGTGATGCTGCTCTTTGTTACCAACGTCGTCTCACAGAGCGCCAGGAAGTCAGCCCCGGCACATTATCTCATTACACCAGAAATCACCATTTATCATACTTAACGAACTAGTAAAACGGCCCTAATGTGGTCGTAGTGAAAAGCAGACTCATTAGCAGGTCTGTCAGGTCATTTGTTGCTTTAATCGTGCTCATTGATGAAGTGGCTGAGACAGTTTTCTTTGCTAGACTATTCTTCATGTTGGACAAATTTAGCAGATTACAAGCCAGGGGGTGAAAGCAGGACTCAAATCCAGAGTTTTCCTCTGGGTTTGTCGAAGACTTAGGTGCGCATATTTGGCGGCGGGGGGGGGTAACCTGGTTGACACCAGACACCTTCTCCGTCTGGGGAAGGCTCATTCACAGCGAATATTTTTTTTTTTTCAAATACGCCGCATTTTCGCAAAATATGCGGGGCTTGCATGATTTCACAAAAAAAGTCACATATATCTCAGCAGAAAGTTGAAAAATGTTGCGTTTACCATTAGCCATTTTCCCCTGTTGCCATGGGAACGTTATGAAGTGATGTAATTTCGCCTAGTGAGAACACGGTGTTGGGGGGGAAATCACTTTGTTTTCTCTTTTTCATTAAACCGCAATTTTTGCAAGTTCCCGCAATTTCATCGCATAAAATTGCATAAATATTCTGCATATTCCATCACATTTTTTAAGAAAACGTGCATGGACAGACTAACGGGGACGTTGTAGAGCGCCATCTGGTGGTCAGACTAACGGGGACGTTGTAGAGCGCCCTCTGGTGGTCAGACTAACGGGGACGTTGTAGAGCGCCCTCTGGTGGTCAGACTAACGGGGACGTTGTAGAGCGCCCTCTGGTGGACAGACTAACGGGGACGTTGTAGAGCGCCCTCTGGTGGACAGACTAACAGGGATGTTCTAGAGCGCCCTCTGGTGGACAGACTAACGGGGACGTTGTAGAGCGCCCTCTGGTGGTCAGACTAACGGGGATGTTGTAGAGCGCCCTCTGGTGGTCAGACTAACGGGGACGTTGTAGAGCGCCCTCTGGTGGTCAGACTAACGGGGACGTTGTAGAGCGCCCTCTGGTGGTCAGACTAACGGGGATGTTGTAGAGCGCCCTCTGGTGGTCAGACTATGCAACGCCAACACTCACAACATGGTTGAAGGGGGTTTCTTCCCTTTTATATTTTAGTTTTTAAATATTCATTCATCGACCGTTATAAATGCCGATACCGATAGTTTGGAAAATGCCGTATATCGACCGATAATATCAACCCGGCGATATATCGGTCTGGCTCTAATATGAAGTGCATACAGTTTAATTTATTGTAAATACGTTATATTTATTACAGTATCATCCTGTGTCTGTTTAGAGTCTCGTGCCTCAGTGACAGTTGGGACAGAGTGGCTGGTGTTGGCACACAGCGTGGGTTTTGCGGCGGCGGCGTGATTATTTTTTGGGCTTTTCTGCCTTTATTTGACAGGACAGCTAGGTGAGAAAGGAGAGAGAGAGAGGGGGGGGGGGAAGACATGCAGGAACTCGAACCCTGGACCTCTGCGTCGTGGCATAAACCTCCAAGTTTTTATGCGCCTGCTCCACCCACAGAAACCAACCCTGCCACGGTAGTAGTACTTTTACTGAAGTATCTGAATACTGCCACCGCTGCAGATCAGAACAGGGATTTGTCTTGTAACCCGTCTGTGTTGTTGTTGTCGGAGGAAGAAGAGACGGCCGCGGGGTAGACGGGGTGAAAGGTCAAACGGAGAGGCTCGACTACATTAACGGGATTATCTGTCATTCTCGTCTGCCATGCCGGGCAGAACAACCCTCAGACTCATCGCACCTGTTGATAGGTTTACCTTAGCGCCTCCTTGACAAAAAGACATGAATTACTCATTTGAAACGGGCCAAAGTGAAGTACTGTTTGGAATTTAAAAAGGGAATAGATGTAACACGATCAGCCCTCGAGCTACATATTAAGACTACGTCGTCCGAGCAGGTACGGCACGACCATTTGAATACTAAATCAATTCACCCGTTTTGTGAAACTGCCTGCGACCCGAGATACACGTTCCTGCATATCATTTCCTTTTTCATTTCCGTTTTTGTCAGATGCCTTCGGCAATATCAGCTGTGGAGTATTTAATCAAATGTCAAAGTTATGTACTTTCAGCTTTGAGGCTGTTTTAAAAATACTTACTTAAACATAATATAATGATAACTGAAGCCAGATTTACCGTGTCCCTGAGAGGTTTCTGCTGATTAAACAGCTGAGAGAGGAGAGGAGGGGGGAGGAGGAGATGAGAGGGGAGGGGAGGAGGAGGGGATGGGAGGAGAGGAGAGGAGAGGAGAGGAGAGGAGGAGAGGGGAGGGGAGGGGAGGAGGAGGGGAGGGGAGGAGGGGAGGGGAGGGGAGGAGAGGAGAGGAGGAGAGGAGGAGAGGAAAGGATGGGAGAGGAGAGGAGAGGAGAGGGGAGGAGGGGAGGAGAGGAGAGGAGAGGAGGAGAGGAAAGGATGGGAGGGGAGAGGAGAGGAGAGGAGGAGGAGGGGAGGAGGGGAGGGGGGGAGGGGAGAGGAGAAGAGAGGAGGGGATGGGAGGAGGAGGAGAGGAGAGGAGAGGAGAGGAGGAGAGGGGAGGGGAGGAGGAGGGGAGGGGAGGAGAGGAGGGGAGGGGAGGGGAGGAGAGGAGGAGAGGAGGAGAGGAAAGGATGGGAGAGGAGAGGAGAGGAGAGGGGAGGAGGGGAGGAGAGGAGAGGAGAGGAGGAGAGGAAAGGATGGGAGGGGAGAGGAGAGGAGAGGAGAGGAGGAGGAGGGGAGGAGGGGTGGGGGGGAGGGGAGAGGAGAAGAGAGGAGGGGATGGGAGAGGAGAGGAGGGGAGGGGAGGAGAAGAGAGGAGGGGAGGAGGGGATGCGAGAGGAGGGGAGGAGAGGAGAAGAGAGGAGGGGAGGGGAGGAGAAGAGAGGAGGGGAGGGGAGGGGAGGAGAGAAGAAGAGAGGAGGGGAGGAGAGGAGAGGAGGGGAGGGGAGGAGAGAAGAAGAGAGGAGGGGAGGGGAGGGGAGGAGGGGAGGGGAGGAGAGAAGAAGAGAGGAGGGGAGGGGAGGGGAGGAGAAGAGAGGAGGGGAGGAGAGGAGAGGAGGGGAGGGGAGGAGAGAAGAAGAGAGGAGGGGAGGGGAGGAGAAGAGAGGAGGGGATGGGAGAGGAGAGGAGGGGATGGGAGGGGAGGAGAGGAGGGAAGGGGAGGGGAGGAGAGGGAAAGGGAGAGGGAGAGGAGGAGAGGGAGAGAGGAGAGGGGAGGAGAGACCCCGGCTGTCAATCAGTGTCTTCCAGTGATGAGGGCCCCTGATTGGTCTGGGCCGTACCCTGCTTACCAATAGTTGTGCCTCTGAATCACTCAATTCTCATTGGCTACCTGCCAATGTGGCAGGTAGATTGACAGTGTTACCCGCCAACGGCAAAATTCACCCGGGTGGGCGGGTGTTAAATTCATGTCCTGACTGCTACTACTACTACTACTACTACTACTACTACAAGTACTACTACTACTACTACCACTCCTACTACTACAACTACTGCTACCACTACTACAACCACTCCTACTACTACAACTACTGCTACTACTACCACTCCTACTACTACTACTACTACTACCACTCCTACTACTACAACTACTGCTACTACTACTACTACCACTACTACAACTACTACTACTACTACTACTACCACTCCTACTACTACAACTACTACTACTACTGCTACTACTACCACTCCTACTACTACAACTACTGCTACTACTACTACTACCACTACTACAACTACTGCTACTAATGCTACTACCACTCCTACTACTACTACAACTACTACTACTACAACCACTCCCACTACTACAACTACTACTACTACAACCACTGCTGCTACTACTGCTGCTACTACTACTACTACTACTACCACTCCCAGTACTACACCTACTGCTGCTACTACTACTACTACTACTGCTACTACTACTACTACTACTGCTACTACTAATACTACCACTCCTACTACTACAACTATTGCTGCTACTACTACTACAACTACTGCTGCTACTACTACTACAACTACTGCTGCTACTACTACTACTACTACTAATACTACCACTCCTACTACTACTGCTACTACTACTGTTACTACTACTACTACAACTACTGCTGCTACTACTGCTACTACTACTACTGCTACTACTACTGTTACTACTACAGCTACTGCTACTACTACTACTACTACTGCTGCTGCTGCTGCTGCTGCTAATACTACTACTACTACTACTAGTACTGCGACTACTACTACTACTACTACTACAACTACTGCTACTACTACTACCACTGCTGCTGCTGCTACTACTACTACTACTAGTACTGCAACTACTACTACTACTACTGCTGCTGCTGCTACTTCTACTACTACTACTACTAGTACTGCAACTACTACTACTACTACTACTACCACTGCTGCTGCTACTTCTACTACTACTACTACTAGTACTGCGACTACTACTACTACTACTACTACTACTAGAAGTGCTGCGACTACTACTACTACTGCTGCTACTTCTACTAGCCTACTACTACTACTAGTACTGCGACTACTACTACTACTACTAGTACTGCGACTACTACTACTACTACTACTACTAGTGCTGCTGCTGTGGCTGTTCAACACATGAGGAAGTAAAACCAACAACAGATTTGGACAGTCAACCAGCCGCCGGATTAGAGATTAAAAGCATTTTCTAATCTTCTTTTGCTTTGGCCAAACTTGGTGATGTCTGAGCTTCAGCTGACCTACTGTACAATACGTCAATGCCTTCAACTTTCCCCCCAACAAGTCGCTTGTTGGTGTTCATCCTCACTTCACAGAGTCTCAGGGTACCAAACAACAAAAAAAACCAAAACACCAGCAATGAAATGTCTATTTCCTCTGTGGGAAACAACATGGAGGCACCCAGTGAAGAGAGTAAATCCTATAAATCTTATTTCTGCTGCAGATCCTCAAAGAGACTCACGGGCCCCTCAAACCCTCCTCCATATTTCATCATCCTCCTCCTCTGGGAATCAGTGCGAGTGTTGAAATGTGGTGTGAGAATAGTTCATTCTGTCAGAGAGCTACGTGGGTTATACCAGGGCTGTGCAATTAATCACATTTTGAATGTAATCGAGAAAAACTATTCTTTTGCACACTACGTTTTGCAACTGAACTCTTACTTTGTCTTGTGTTCCAACACGTGGTTATTTTGAATCTATTGATTCGTGTACACGGACACATTTCAGTCCCTCCAGAAAAACACAGAGTTTTTTTGTGATTGTTGCGGGCAAAAATCCTAGATTATGCGGCACGTTTTCTTAAAAAATGTGATGGAATATGCGGAATATTTATGCAGTTTTATGCGATGAAATTGCAGGAACTACTGATTTTATTTACGGAGAAAGAGTAGTGTTTGGGTTAATGACGTCTTCCTGAAAGAATTTGTGCTGTGCTTCATATTAAGAAATTATACAAAATTATTGGAAATTAGGCGCTGTGCGCTTAGATCGTTAAAATTCGGCGAAGTGATGCAAATGAGGAAGTGCCTTAAACCTGCGTTCTCTCTGAATTCCTGCAGGGGGCGACACGTGCGGTTGCAGAAGGAGTTCTGTTTCTGTAGAAGTCTCTGAGAAAGTGACCCACTTCTCACTTGATTTATTACCTCAGTAAACATCTTCATAATGAGTTTCTGCAACACAGAATGATGTTCATTTTTTGAATTATGGTCTCCTTGATTTTAAAATCGGCGATAAAGCAGCGGGTGTTTTAGGGCGTGGCTATGATGTCATTGCCAGTGAAAGTGTGTAACGTAACGTGGCTCCTCCCTCTCGTCTAAAATCGTCACATCCTCGACCAGGACGGCCCACTTTACTCACTGGCCCGCCCACTTTACTCACTGGCCCGCCCACTTTACTCACTGGCCCGCCCACTTTACTCACTGACCCGCCCACTTTACTAACTGGCCCGCCCACTTTACTCACTGACCCGCCCACTTAACGCACTGGCCCGCCCGCTTTACTCACTGACCCGCTCCCGCTTTACTCA
>CM042440.1:941509-949009 GCA_023631565.1 Gymnocephalus cernua
AGAATATCACAGTTTAGTATATTTATTGCCGGCTCGGTGACAGCTTGACAATTTGAATTACAGTACGCTCCAGACTTATTTGTGGGAAAGGAGCTATAAACATGACAGAAGAGAGAGAGAGAGAGAGGTTATGTGGCCGGGTTGGTTCAGCGGGTAGAGCAGGTGCACATGTGCTGAGAGGTTTATGCCTCGATGCAGAGGTCCAGGGCTCGAGTCCGACCTGTGATGATTTCCTGCAGGTCTTCTCTCCTTTCTCGTCTGGATTGGTTAAGTGAGGTTGTATATGTGCTATGTTGTTTTGCATTATTATATCATTATTTCAATCAGTACTTCTTGTATTGTTACTTCTTTTTGTTCTTTTATGTGTAATTATATATGATATTATTGTGAGTAATTGTGACTGTAATTATTGGGTTTTGTATGTATTGTTTGGACCCAAGTGTCAGGTAATGGGAATCCTTTTAAATAAACTAATAAACAAACCTAGCTGCCCTGCACATTAAAGGCAGAAAAGGCCAAAAAATAATTTTTAAATAATAAAAAAAATTGCTAATAATATATTGGATCCATGTTAAGACTTTTCTAATTTTCAAAAAACTTTCAAAAATTAACAATAATTTGGCAGGACCCCCTGCATTGACTCTGAGGACCCCAATAAGGGTCCCGGACCCCATGTTGGAGATCCCTGCTCTGCACGGTGCTCAGGATGATGTAAGTTAGCTCGTAGCAGATCTGTAGGCCAGTGAGATAGTAGCTCAAAGTCATTATGACTAGAACTGTGAAGTGCTGGTAGCCATTACTCAACCTGTCTAAGGATGCTATAGGTTGTGTTTATGTGAGGCACATCAAACTGGCATTAAAGAAAGAATTTAAAAGCCCCCCAAAAATTATAAAAAACTAAATTACAAAGAGAGAGAGAGAGAGAGAGGTTATCACTTTCCTGCATCACAAAACCGGAATCGTCTCGGCTAAATATGATAAATAAAACAAAGCATTCAGCCTGTGACGTTCACCTTCCTACATATATTATAAAAGCATTGATGGATTACAACACTTTGACTAATGTTGTCCTAAATATATCTGCTAGACTCTATGCTGTAAAAAAACATCTATATGTACAGGATGATGTATGCTTTTATTCCAAGCACCCTTCAGGTACAGCGAGTGCTTTTATTTTTAGTACGAGTGGGCATAAGGAGGGAGAGCGACCCCCAAAACCCTGGCAGGCAGATATATATATATATATATATATATATATATATATATATATATTGCTCATAACAAACTTGGACTAGTGAAGGGCACAAACAGTTTAAATTATTAACAGATCTGTATTGAGAAAGACTTTTACATTTGAATGGATTAATCTATCAGGATGCATTGATGTGTTGTTAAATGTAATAAGTGAGTTTAAATGTACCATGTGGGAATTCAATTACATTTTATTCACAGTATCAAATCATAACAAGAGTTATCTCAGGACACTTTACAGATAGAGGAGGTCTAGACCACACTCTATAATTTACAAAGACCCAACAATTCTAGTAATTCCCTCAAGAGCATTTAGTGCGACAGTGGCGAGGACTAGAGATAGTTCAATCAGGGGAGACTTGTTTGCAGATATGCAAATATTTATTTTGAAAATATGCATGCAAAGTAACAAAGGTTTGCATCAAATCTTTGGAGATTAGACTCCAACAGACAAAAGGTATATAGGCTATACAATTTCTAGAGTTTTAGAAAAGCCAGTATATCCCCCCCGATGGAGTCTAGACACTGGTGGTGGTGATTAAACCAAAAGGGGGTCCGTCAGCCAGAAGAAGACCGAGAACCCCGTGGTTAAAGGTGCCTGGAGGTGGAAGGGGAGGAGGCGGGTCGCACGCTCGTCTGCAAAGACAACTGACAGAAGCGGGAGAGAGAACAGATTTAAAACATGGTTGTTGTGCTGCGATTGGATTGAACGAACAAGCCCGATTCTGATTGGATACGTGACGTAAGCTACTTCTCACCACACAGCTGATCAGACCAACCAGCTGATTACGAGAGTGTGTAACATTAATGACGTCTCCCTGACTGACTTTACGCTGAGCTACATTAGTTGTAGTAGTTCATGGTGTAGCGAGACGTAGCAGGGCGCTGAAGTGGCGTATGTGTGACACGCCAACTGCAGTATAGAAGATAAAAGGGCATCTGATAAAACACTGGATTGTGTCTGTTGATTCACAATACAAAACAGAAAAAACATTATAAAATCAACATAACAACCTTAACATGAGATCATAATATCAACGAAGGACACGTGTGACTTTACAGACAAAACGACATCTGATAAAGTGACTAGAATTACAATTTTTCTCGATTGTTTACACACATTTTCTGAAAGCATGCCTCATGCTCTCAGAACACACACACACACACACACACACACACACAACGGGCAAAACCCCTCAATTCTCCTGCAAAATGAAACTTTACATTCAAAATAATGTTATTTCTTCTCAAAATGGTAATTTGTTTTCAAATGACACACACAGACGTCATATGAATAGACATTTATAAGAACCAGCTGAACACTGACGTGCTCAATGGAAAACACTTCTTCTCCATTCATCATAATGACTTAGGCCTTTTTATTCAGTGTTACACTTACTACAGACAGTACATACATAGGTGTGTTGTAAAATATTTGAGAATATTGTTTTTATACTCAGAACACACAAATACACGGTAACAAATATATTTTATTTTTCCCACAAAAACAATGTACACAGTGTACATCCCAACCAACACAAAGCTGCACCTACAGTGGTCTACATATAAAACAACAGAATCATTTACTAGTAAAAAAACAAACATTTGCTGCATTTTCTCTTCTGTTTGGGTCTGGCCACAGCACCTCATCACATCACAAGCTATGTTCCCCCTGGCCAATCAGAACAACACAGAAGAGCTCACCTGTAGCCCTTTTATGCTAAACCTCTGATTGCTAATTGTAAAACTGTGTGACAGGTGTCTGCCCATGTGATGAGTGACAGGTGTCTGCCCATGTGATGAGTGACAGGTGTCTGCCATGTGATGAGTGACAGGTGTTTGCCATGTGATGAGTGACAGGTGTCTGCCCATGTGATGAGTGACAGGTGTCTGCCCATGTGATGAGTGACAGGTGTCTGCCATGTGATGAGTCAGTGTGCATATTTGAATGTGTTCCTCGTGAAAACAAGAGATTTTCCTCATGAAAATTGAGCCAAATGCAGAAAATTGTGTGTAGTGGTTTGAAAAGAGTGTGTTTTAGAACTGCAAACTGTAAAGCAGGAATTGTGCTTGTAGTTTAGCAGAATTGGTTCAGGTGGGTGGGGGGGGGGGGGGGAGGTTGCATTAGTACCAGTATTTGTGTGTAAACAATTGAGAAAAACTGTAAAGTGCTGGTGTATTTATTGCACTTTGCTCTGCTGTGCTAAGATTTATTTGGCTCTTTTGATAGTAAAGGTCGCTGACCCTTGCAATGTGTCTGACCCTGAATCCTTTCCTGTTTGTTTCCTGTCCAGGGGCCGGCGTCAGGCTGGACTCGGGCGCCGTTGGCCCCGTGCGTTTGGTGGAGCTGCTGAGGACGCCACACGCACAGACAGAAGGTTCGGGGTTCGAAGTGGTAAGACGGCGCCCCAAGAGGTCTGTGTTTTTACACTCCGGGGTGAGAATCTGCCCCCAAGAGACCATCACTGACGTGCTCGCCAGCCACCAGGCGTATTACCAGCTCAGAGGTACTTCACTCTACTGCTTTCACAGCCACTGAGCACCTAATGCGTCCGGTATACTCGCCGCAGCCGACCTGTCGTGCGCCAGTGTGACGTCACGGGAGCGCCGTAACAGTTCATACTCGCGCGTGGTGGTCGCGACGCTAGCTGCAGTCTTCTCCTGACCAGAGGAGGCGCTAATGAGGAAAGACTACCGACGTTGCTCTTTCTCCGGACTAGAAGAAGAAGAAAAAAAAGGTAAACAAGGTCAGAACTGGCAGCAGCGTTGACGTCAATGCTGCGATTTGATTGGACGAGTTGCTTGGTGGGATCGAGCCTTTCATTCACCATAAAAGAACTCATCTTAACCCGGTAAGTTTACCAGAGAGACCTGCAGTCACTCGGCGAGTCCTGGCATCACGTTGTCCTCGAGCTCATCCACGCTTCCTGTTTCCAGTTTGTCGTGCACCGCTGAAAAGAAAACAAAGTGGTGCTCGCACGGTATAAATCTTGGCGCACCAGCGAGATCTACGTCGTTTTGACGTCACATTGGCGAGCGATAGGTCGGCTGCGGCGACTGAAAGAAGGCCTTAACTCTTGCCTTGCTAAAGGGTACATGAGCAGAATGTATTTAACGTGCAGACAGCCACTCTCATCTTCTTATATTTCCTGGATTTTCTTTCTCCGCGTATCATTGTTGGGCGTTTTTCTAGCTGCTCCCCTTGAGCTGACGTCTCAGAATTTATACATTTATTAATACGATATTCTAAAGACTACATTAGGATTTGATCGATTGATATCCTTCCCTGGAGGAGATTTTGTTAAAGTTTACGTATTGTTAGTAACAGCTGCAAGCAGGATCCATCTCATGAAGTCTTTCGTGGTGTTTCACTCAAGGACATCCAGTAAACCCATGAAAAGAATTTAAATTATGATTTGTGAGACAACAAACCAGTCTGATCTGCTGGTGATGTGATGTCTCCCAGCAGCTCAGACTGGAAACCTGCTTCTGTTACAAATCTCGGGAACCAATCACAAACTGGCTTATCCACCTTGGCGCGCTATTGGCTGGTTTAACACGATGACGACAGAGAAGCGACCAAGCAGCTTCTTGTTTACATTCAACATGGCGGCCACCGAAGAGAACTGGATACAGCTCAAAAGCGCATTAAGACAACACGGAGCTCGGATCTTCCGCATTCTTGGCCCATGACGTCGCGATGGACACGCGCACTAGCAACAATTTGTTTGTGTTGTCTTAGCAACCGGTAACAACACGCTCGTTCATGAGCTTCTCTCTCGTGTCTCTAACAAGTGGCGAACTCACGAACTCGCCGTTTTCATCGTCTACAACATTCACTGACGTTAAACATTGTGTTTTCGTCGTTCCCGATCGTTTACATGCTTAGCTAAATAAACGATGGATGTCTTTAGCTAGACAACCAAGAAGACTTAATAATTACGTCGTGCTACTAGCTAGCTAGCTAGCTACTAACTAGCGCTAGCAGTTAGCCTGCAGTTTAGTGAACAAAGCTCATCCACGGCTTCATCCTTCATCCACGTTACAAGCTTTACAGCATACAGCCCTCGGGTGTATCATAAGAGAGAACCAAGGCAATGTAATCACTATGTCTGTAGTAACGTTGTGTAGGCATATAGCTAGCTACCCCTGATGTTAGCTACTAGCTAGCTAGCCGATAGCCCCGCCAGTTTGGGAAACGTTAATGACGTTACATCCATGTAACAGGCTTTACAAACACACACATCCCTCGGATGCATCATAACTTCATAAGATAATACCATGGACGTATTCATATAACACATAGTGAATTACAACCATCAGCTAGCGCTATTATTAGCTAGCTAGCTACATGACCTCGGGAGAACAGTCATGTGAGCGGGCGGCGCAGTCCCGCGGGTCTGCTCGCGTCCATTATGCGTGTTCATCATTTCTAATTTAATAATTCTGTATTCGCTACTAGACGTGACATTTTAAACAAGGAACCTTTAAGTTTTCGGACTGGTAAGTTTATATACCCTGAAACTAATTATTCGCTGAAATATAGACGTTTCTTTCACCATGTAAAGTCTATTTGAAAAGTCTTTCTGGGCCATGGGGGGCAGTACCCCCGCTATCCGCTAAGCCCATGGTGGCTTTTAGACATGGCGCCGTTCCCCAGAGTAATGTCTGGAGATAGCCAGACTAACAACAAACAACAGGAGCAGGAAAGATGCTTCTACTCACTGGGGCCGGTCACAGCCTGATGGCAGCTTTAACGTACGGCCCATTAGTTTCTGTGAAAACAGAGTAATGGGTGGAATCGCCAAATTGAGACAATTAGTGCTGAAAGCTGACTGGACATTTCAAAATATGACTACGTCTCAGTTTCCAACTGAGCTGTAACGTCTTAAAAATAGATTAAAATAAATAATTCCCAGAGACGGGGGGGGGGGGGCACCAATACACTGGGGGAAACCCTGCACTCAGATACCACAGAGACTGCATAACACACAAAATATGTAACACACATCGGAGTAGAGACACAAAGGCCGGTAAGAGTGAGGAAGAGAGTGGAGTGGAAATGATCCGTGACGAAGGTGGCGGACCGGGTCTGACCTCGTGATGGCGCAGGTCCATGGTCCAGCTGACAGCGACGAAGTGACGCATTCGCCTCCTCCTCCTCTCAGGT
Source organism: Gymnocephalus cernua (assembly GCA_023631565.1). Taxonomy (NCBI): domain Eukaryota; kingdom Metazoa; phylum Chordata; class Actinopteri; order Perciformes; family Percidae; genus Gymnocephalus; species Gymnocephalus cernua. Next base: position 947,931 of record CM042440.1, read on the forward strand.
TGACACTTACAAGCCTGTTCCTGTCAAAACTGACGAGCTGTGCACTTTCTGCAGTCTGCAGAGACTAAACCACGGAGCTGTTTTCCACAGTACTAATGAGCCGCTTCGACGTTGATGTTGACGCGCCGTTTTAAAGGTGTCCTGCCACACGTATGTCGTGACTTTGTGGTGATGTCTGAAGGTCTGCCGTGGACTCTGTAACCGTGGTTACCTTGTTTCTAGCCGTTCCAGCGTGGTGTAGAAAGCCTGCAGGAAGACTCGGCTCCATTTGTGCCAGTTCTCATTAATATTCAACCAGCTAGCCAATGAGAGCCTGGCTATCAGCATCCTTTACCCAGCTCAACTGGGCGAGCTCATGAATATTAATGAGCTTGTGGTGTATTTTCATATAAGAATATATAAAACTGTTATCATAATCACATTCTATGTACTCTATGTATTTCATGCCAAAAAGACAGACCATGAGTGAATCTCCTGCAGCCAGAGGGCCTCTGATAGGAGGATTAGAAACATAACATGTTATCACTTAACCCTCGTGTTGTCTTCCATTCGCCCGTGCATCGTCCTCCCGGTCATAAATGAAAATCATCTCTTTTTCTGACGTTTTTGTCTCTTTTGGCGCTTTTTTCAGTGTTTTTTGGCGCTTTTTTGACCTTTAACGCTTCTTTTCACTAACGTGTATAAACATCACCAACACCAACTCATAACTAGTTTTACACGTATTACTTATTTTTGGAATTCATGGTCAATAAAAAACCTAATTTACAGGAAATGATACCTAATTCTTGAGTTAAAAAAGCAGAAATTATGACTTATTAGACTAATATTAAAGAAAGGACGATAACAGAAGGGTCGACGGGTTTTGTTTTTCTCCAAATGCAAAAAAATTGAACAAAACACCCAAAATTCAATGTTGTACTTGCGAAGCGCGTTGTATGTTATTTTTTGGGTAATCCAAATGAGGTAGTTAAAAAGAAACCCATATGTCTGATATAGACACGTAGACGACGGGTCAGATTTGACCCAAAGACAACACGAGGGTTAATGTATGCATTTTGGTAAAGGGGTTTTTCCTTTAA
>CM042440.1:954009-989009 GCA_023631565.1 Gymnocephalus cernua
TAATCACAGAGTATGTGATTACTTTGATTACATGTTTTAATGGACTGACAGCCCTAATAAGAATATAACAAAACATGGCGGTTTAAAGGATGCTCTCAGTAAAGTCCTTGAGAGTCCATTCAAATAACAGTTTTAATATTTAATAGGAACATTGTTGTTGTCAGGAATAACAACACCGTCTGCATGCTAGAGAAATACATAAATTGGGCAATTTGGGTGAACTTTAGAAAACCCAGAAAGGGAAGTTTTCTTTTCTCGTTAACAATTCACACTCGTGTTTTAAATGTAAACTGTGGAGATTTAATTGTGTCGTGGCCTGGAGGGTTGGCAAACTCCCTCAAGACCTCGGAGAGCTGCAGCACAATGCATTATTAAAACCACAACACACGACAAGAACATGATAACGTTTATGGAAACTCACGTCCAGAGGGTTGAGACATGACAAACTCAAACACAGTAGTACAAGTAAACAAAGCCAGTTAATCAGGTGTGGAGGCGGCGAGAGACACATGACATCATTACAACAAACAAGACAGTCATGTGGACAGTTACTGGTGTTAACTTATAGAGAAGATGGGTGGAGCTTACAGAGAGTCAGATGGAATACAACAAATAACTAGAGATAAAGTTCCCAAAATGTGGTGTCAATTGATCAAAAAATTTGGGAGATTTTTTGCAATTATATTTTGCAAAAAGTAGAGCGATGGGCTTCAAAAGTGCTGCAGTTTGACGTAAGTTGTGACGTTGTAGCATGTACGGTGATTTGTTGTGACTTTTAGATGGTTGTTGTAGCGCATCAGGTCCTCCCCCCCCCCCCCATCTGGTAACACACGGACGCTTGGTCAGGTGACTCCCCCCCCATCTGGTAACACACGGACGCTTGGTCAGGTGACTCCCCCCCCATCTGGTAACATACGGACGCTTGGTCAGGTGACTTTGTCGTTGTTATTGACGCTAAAAGTCTCCTTTAACGCGCTTTATCTAAACGTGCTTGGTCGGGACTATTGGCGTCTCTTTAGACACTGTTATGTTGAGGAAAAGGTCGTGGGGGGGGGGGGGGGGGGGGCGCGGGGGCTTACGTTTCTGTGACACGCGAGAAGAACGGCTCCCAAATGGTGGAACGAGCTCCCCACCGACATCAGGATGGCCGACAGCCTGCACACATTCCTCCGAAGGCTAAAAACACATCTCTTCAGACTACACCTTGGATAAAAAAATTAAATAAAAAATAAAAGATAAATCTTGAACCTGCACTTCCATATGTCTCTTTGTAGCTTTACTTATTTAAAGCTAATGTACCTGCACTTATTTGATTTGATTTGATTTATTTAATTGTATCAAAATACCTCAAACATAAAAAACAAAAGGCATCAGATACAATCGAGGATAAAAACACAATAAAGTCCAGGACTTATTTCCATTGTTCCTCAACATATAACATCCAGACAGGACACTTACAGATTGTGTGATAATCAATGACATAAAATATTATACAAACATTTTAAATAAGCAGGAATATAAAAGATAACTTTAATTGTCTCTGGTTCTATTCCGCGACCCTCTCTAGTAACCAGTCCTTGGTCCTCTTTTTAAAAGAGTTTATGTTAGGAATCACTTTAATTGGCCGGTCTAACTTGTTCCACTGAACTGCCCCTATATAGGCAAATGTTTGTTTTCCTAACACCGTCTTACATGCATGAGGACAGACGTCTGATCTGCTCCCACGAGTGTTGATATTGTGTTTGTCTTTCACCTTCGTAGTAAGACACAGCAAATAATTTGGGACATTACCATCATACAATATTTTATGAATCATGGTCAGTCTAGACATAATAACTTACTACTTGTTGTCTGGAGTTTGTACCTTCACAGTTGAAAGCACTTAATTGTAAGTCGCTTTGGATAAAAGCGTCAGCTAAATGACATGTAATGTAATGTAATGTAATGTAATGTAATGTAAAGATTTTGAGACTTTAGGAAACGTGCCACGCGGGACCTGATCCCCGGTCTCCTGGGTGAGAGTCCTGTGTTTGACCCGTCCGCCCCCCCCGACCAGCCTCCCTACGAGGTATTTCCCCCTCACATACTACTCTCTAAACGCCGTGTAGCTGCTGCTCTCCCCGCTACGTTCCACTAACACGCTGAAGGGAGATTTCTTCGCCTCTTCAGACGCTGACAGCCGCGGTCCAAACGTCCGAGTGTTACGAGTCCTGAGTGACTCGGGTTCTCGAGTCAGAAACAGGAAATGTTTGTTTCTGTGTTGTGTTTTTACAGAAGGTGAAACGGATGAGAGACCGGAGGCCTCCGTCACGGTAGGGATGTCTTCAGTCTTTGTCTCTCGGACTACATGCATAAAATTAATGTGAACATTAGTCTCGCGTTGCCAGACCTCCCTCCACAGCGCTGCGGAGGAAGGTCTGACTAGCGAGCATCAAAACCTTTGGAAAAGCGGTAAAAACGTCAACAAAAAGTGACAGAGACATTTGAAAAAAAGCAACAAAACATTGAGATAGGGACAACAGAAGTGGTTTTTTCATGGTCAATGGAAAGACAACACAAGGGTTAAACCAATCACAATCGTCTTGGGCGGGGCTAAGCGCCGGACGGAGCCACGGTGCCTCTGCTAAATAGACTGAGGAAGGAACTTGTTTTGGTGGAATGTGTACATTGAAAAGTAGATTTTCATTTCATAAAGGGAAGGAAAATCCCCATCAAATTTTACATTTTTAGTTCAAATGACTCTGTACGCCATTTGATAGTCCTTCAACCAATCAGAGCAGCGATCCGGGTGACGTAGCAGCGACAGCGGCATCAACGGGTCGCTGCGCTTCGGTGGCCGCCGTGTTGAATGTAAACAAGAAGCTGCTTGGTCGCTTCTCTATTGTCATCGTGTTAAACCAGCCAATAGCGCAGCAAGGTGGATAAGCCAGTCTGTGATTGGTTCCCGCAAAATTGTAACAGAAGCAGGAGAGATAAACGTACAGGTTTCCAGTCTGAACTGCTGGGAGACATCACATCACCAGCAGATCAGACTGGTTCACCCAGACTAGCAATCATCAGCTTCACATTCAGAATAACATGAATGTGTTTTAATATAGGCTGAAATTATTGATTTAATCATACTTCTCCTTTTTCTAGAGGAGTGGTGACTCCTGCACCGGCACCGAAGATCCCTGAGAAAGCAGGTATTAACTCTATAATGTCTGGCTCTATAAACGCTAAAAGTAGTGATTATTTACATGGAGTCTGGCTCTATACACGCTAAAAGTAGTGATTATTTACATGGAGTCTGGCTCTATACACGCTAAAAGTAGTGATTATTTACATGGAGTCTGGCTCTATACACGCTAAAAGTAGTGATTATTTACATGGAGTCTGGCTCTATACACGCTAAAAGTAGTGATTATTTACATGGAGTCTGGCTCTATACACGCTAAAAGTGCTGATTATTTACATGGAGTCTGGCTCTATACACGCTAAAAGTAGTGATTATTTACATGGAGTCTGGCTCTATACACGCTAAAAGTCCTGATTATTTACATGGAGTCTGGCTTTATACACGCTAAAAGTCCTGATTATTTACATGGAGTCTGGCTCTATACACACTAAAAGTCCTGATTATTTACATGGAGTCTGGTGTAGTTTGGTGATGGTGATTTCGGGGCTGTTTCATGTTAAACTAAAATTATCTTACTCTTTAACTAAAAGGTCTATCTCTGTAGGGATCCTTTCATAATGTTGTCAGACTCTTAGAATAATAATCTGAGTCTGTCAGCAGCAACAACAGAACTTTTAGTGACGCTGACTGACGCTACAAATTAACATCAATACATGCAGTTTGTTCGTTGCTTAATACACTAATTTCAAAGATTGTTGTTCCCATCAGTCACTCAGACACAAAAACATAGGAACATAGGGTCCAGGTTGTAAAAAACAAACATTTTAAGTCTCCTAGTATTATGTTTCTCTCTATATGAACTGTGACACTGTAAATTAATATTCCTGGTAATCTGTGATTAAAGTCACTTTGACATTTGCTTCAGGTGCAGAGGTAGAGACTGTCGCTCCGCCAGCCGCCCCAGCAAGTCTCAGCCCTGTGAGTGTCTCTCCAAGCCCCGGCCTCGAGCAGACCCATCCAATCGAGGAGGTACCGGCAAGCAGTCACATTTACATGTTAGGCATTTAGCCAACACTCTTATCTACAACAACAAGTCGAAGGAGCTAAAGGAGGCACAGTTGCTCCTGTGAAGGCTGTAAATGTCACACTCAAGTACAAGTGCCTCCTCTTCTGAAATGACACATGGTTTATTTGAGTAAAAGTGTATTATAATGTCCCTCTTCTTTCCGATATATGGAATTTAAATGATGTTTTAGCCCATTAACCACAAGTCATTTACACGCCACAACTTGCTGACCATTTTAGATTAGCTTAGATTAGATTCAACTTTATTGTCACTGTGCAGAGTACAAGTACAAATACAACGAAATGCAGTTTGCGTCCAACCAGAAGTGCAAAAAAAAAAGCAGAAAAGTGCAATGTGATATACAAAGTATAGACAGGTGATGCATAGACAGGACAAGACATATAGTGCAGTGTAGACAGTAGTATACAGTTGGTTTACAGATGGTGGTTTAGAGTATATAAATTAAATATAAATATGTGCAATGTATTAGCACTTACCTTATAAGAGCAGAATAAATATGACTATGTAATATGAACAATGTATGAACAACATGTACAGAAACGTGCTACAGATATGTACAGTATGTACAGTATATGCAGTGTGGTAACAGTACCATTGTAGTGCGTCCGCACTAATCTACGGTCCACACATCAGCAGCTCCACAGGAGCAGTTAAGTGGATTATGTGCCTTGCTCAAAGACAAATTGATTGTATGTGTCAAGCAGACATCAGATTTTCATCCACTTACCTTTTCTGGATTTCCTCAGCTTATCCTCGTCCCTAAGAAGTGATTTTCTGTTCAGAAAGCTGCTGTCTTTAGGCCGGAAGCATATTACTTAAAACGGAGAAACACAAACTTCAGTTGCGTTTCATTACCATAACGATGGTTTTCCATGTTTTAAAGATCTTACGACATGCTGCTTTTTGGATGCTTTTATATAGACCTCAGTGGTCCCCTAATACTGGATCTGAAGTCTCTTTTATATAGACCTTAGTGGTCCCCTAATACTGTATCTGAAGTCTCTTTTATATAGACCTTAGTGGTCCCCTAATACTGTATCTGAAGTCTCTTTTATATAGACCTTAGTGGTCCCCTAATACTGTATCTGAAGTCTCTTTTATATAGACCTTAGTGGTCCCCTAATACTGGATCTGAAGTCTGTTTTATATAGACCTTAGTGGTCCCTAATACTGTATCTGAAGTCTCTTTTATATAGACCTTAGTGGTCCCCTAATACTGTATCTGAAGTCTCTTTATATAGACCTTAGTGGTCCCCTAATACTGTATCTGAAGTCTCTTTATATAGACCTTAGTAGTCCCCTAATACTGTATCTGAAGTCTCTTTTATATAGGCCTTAGTAGTCCCCTAATACTGTATCTGAAGTCTCTTTTATATAGACCTTAGTGGTCCCCTAATACTGTATCTGAAGTCTCTTTTATATAGACCTTAGTGGTCCTCTAATACTGTATCTGAAGTCTCTTTTATATAGACCTTAGTGGTCCCCTAATGTTGTATCTGAAGTCTCTTTTATATAGACCTTAGTGGTCCTCTAATACTGTATCTGAAGTCTCTTTTATATAGGCCTTAGTGGTCCCTTAATACTGTATCTGAAGTCTCTTTTATATAGACCTTAGTGGTCCTCTAATACTGTATCTGAAGTCTCTTTTATATAGACCTTAGTGGTCCCCTAATACTGGATCTGAAGTCTCTTTTATATAGACCTTAGTGGTCCCCTAATACTGTATCTGAAGTCTCTTTTATATAGACCTTAGTGGTCCCCTAATACTGTATCTGAAGTCTCTTTTATATAGACCTTAGTGGTCCCCTAATACTGTATCTGAAGTCTCTTTTATATAGACCTTAGTGGTCCCCTAATACTGGATCTGAAGTCTCTTTTATATAGACCTTAGTGGTCCTCTAATACTGTATCTGAAGTCTCTTTTATATAGGCCTTAGTGGTCCCCTAATACTGTATCTTAAGTCTCTTTTATATAGACCTTAGTGGTCCCCTAATACTGTATCTTAAGTCTCTTTTATATAGACCTTAGTGGTCCCCTAATACTGTATCTGAAGTCTCTTTTATATAGACCTTAGTGGTCCCCTAATACTGTATCTGAAGGCTGTCACGTTGAGACAGTGGCTGTATTTCACCAGGATGTCCATCAAGTCTGCAGCTAAAGACACAGAGGAGACTAGCTGCACTTTGAGACACCGTGGACACTAGACACTCAGAGAAACAACACTGACAGGACTTAACGGTGCATTCAATCGCACCTCGTAAGCTCATGGTGCATTCAATGCTATTAAATGTAAAGATCCCTTCTGCCATCTAGTGGTTCTTCTTTTGTCATTTGACTGGTGAAATAAGTTATTGTTATGCGTTATTGTCATTACATTTCTGACTAATCATTTAAGTTTGACCATACGGCGTTAGCAATAAACAAGCCGTTCCTTAAAGCCACATTGTGAAAGACTTTCTCCCATCTAGCGGTGAAATTGTACATGACAACCAACAGAATATTACTTCCTATAGCCCCTCCCTTTCCGATCGCATTTTAACTCCTACGGTCGTGTTATTCCAAGAAGTACGACTTTGTTCCTTCCGGCGTAATAATAGTTTAACGTTTTCGTTATTTTGGAACCATGTCATTGCTAACATCAGCTCTCAGGTTCCCAAACGAATGCGAGCTGATGTTAGTAAAGTATCAGCGTGATCCTCCATCTTCACCAGGCTTTCACCAGTAATCTCCCCGTGGCGTTCGTCACGCTGCCGCTGAGTGTAAGAGGGCGAAACGCAGAGGTATGTCCCTCATTGGCTAATGTATTATAAAGATGGAGGTATGTCCCTCATTGGCTAATGTATTATAAAGATGGAGGTATGTCCCTCATTGGCTAATGTATTATAAAGATGGAGGTATGTCCCTCATTAGCTAATGTATTATAAAGATGGTGGTATGTCCCTCATTAGCTAATGTATTATAAAGATGGAGGTATGTCCCTCATTAGCTAATGTATTATAAAGATGGAGGTATGTCCCTCATTGGCTAATGTATTATAAAGATGGTGGTATGTCCCTCATTGGCTAATGTATTATAAAGATGGAGGTATGTCCCTCATTGGCTAATGTATTATAAAGATGGAGGTATGTCCCTCATTGGCTAATGTATTATAAAGATGGAGGTATGTCCCTCATTGGCTAATGTATTATAAAGATGGTGGTATGTCTCTCATTGGCTAATGTATTATAAAGATGGTGGTATGTCCCTCATTAGCTAATGTATTATAAAGATGGTGGTATGTCTCTCATTGGCTAATGTATTATAAAGATGGAGGTATGTCCCTCTGTGACTAATGTATTATAAAGGCGACTCGTTCAGAACACAATCTCATATTCTACTAAAATATTTCACCGTGACGTGTTTCTGGAAACATGTTAAGGAGAAATCGGCCGTGCAGTTGCTGAATCTGTCTTCATCTCAGATCAACAAAGGTCAGATTAAAAGATTTTACTCAGATTTTGAGAGGCTGTTCGTCACACTTCCTGGTTAGCTCTCCACCAATCAGATTGGTCGTTGAGTCCGACTGCCCGCCCTCCGATTCAACAAGTCAAATCGTCCCAAATGAAGGCCGACGGCTCCTCCGACTGACGACGGCACGGAACACGCCGACCAGACTCGAGTCACCGACCTCGCCGGACCGTCAGACGGCCGATTATCTGGTCGGTGTCTCGGCGCCTTTAGTTCGTACAGAAAAGGTAAAAAGCCTCACCTGAGCTTTGACATTGAGTTCCTCTGATGCAGGGTCAGTGAAAACGCTTTAATTTTGTCAAACAGCACGGAAATTGCTGACTGTCCTCTGAAATGACCATAATAATTGCCGTCGCTCACTTCTATAAGAGCAGGTTATTACTCTTTTCACCCCATACATCTCGTTCTTGAGCCACACTGAGTACTGAATGCTGAATATGAAGCAGAGGAGTCATAATTCACCACCTGACTGACATTTCTATCATTTTGTACCGCGTAATGCAGACAGGACACGTTTCTGTGTGTCCTGGTGTCGGACGTGGAAGTTCACTTTTGTACAATTATACTCTAAGTGAAGTAAGTGAAGTGAGAGGGAATGTTTTATTTCTTACTTCACTACTTTTGTCTGAGGACTGGAGTTATTGGGTTATTTTTCTGATACATATATCACATTTAACAGTAGGGGCCCTATTTTAATGATCTGAGGTCACGGCGTGAAGCGCCTGCTGCAGGTGTGATTATGGCGTGTCCAAATCCACTTTTGCTAGTTTGACGGCGGTAAAAAGTGTCCGTGTGCCGGGCGCCTGGTTCTAAAGGGTTGTACTGAGTGTCTTCATTAATCAGAGGTGTGTTTTGGGCGTAACATGCAATCAACCAATCAGAGATCATCTCCCATTCCCTTTAAAAGCCAGGCGCGTTTGGACCTTGGAGCATTGCTGTTATGATGGAGGATTTACACCCTAATATGTTTATTAGTAATCTTCTGCATGTGTGTGTGCTGCTGTGCGTCCCTGTGTGTGTAACAAGCATAGTGTGCACGTGCTGTGCACGAGCCTCGGAGCATTTTACTAATGTGCTGTTAAAATAACAATGAAATGCTGCGTTATTGACTTTAGACCAGGTTTTTGTTGGTTAATGGTGCCATCACTTCCCACTGCCTCAAGATAGCAATACGCCCAGAATGCACCTGAACACACCTCCCTGTAACACCAGCACGCCCAGAATGCACCTGAACACACCTCCCTGTAAGACCAGCACACCCAGAATGCACCTGAACACACCTCCCTGTAAGACCAGCACGCCCAGAATGCACCTGAACACACCTCCCTGTAAGACCAGCACACCCAGAATGCACCTGAACACACCTCCCTGTAAGACCAGCACGCCCAGAATGCACCTGAACACACCTCCCTGTAAGACCAGCACGCCCAGAATGCACCTGAACACACCTCCCTGTAAAACCAGCACGCCCAGAATGCACCTGAACACACCTCCCTGTAACACCAGCACGCCCAGAATGCACCTGAACACACCTCCCTGTAAGACCAGCACACCCAGAATGCACCTGAACACACCTCCCTGTAAGACCAGCACGCCCAGAATGCACCTGAACACACCTCCCTGTAAGACCAGCACACCCAGAATGCACCTGAACACACCTCCCTGTAAGACCAGCACGCCCAGAATGCACCTGAACACACCTCCCTGTAAGACCAGCACGCCCAGAATGCACCTGAACACACCTCCCTGTAACACCAGCACGCCCAGAATGCACCTGAACACACCTCCCTGTAAGACCAGCACACCCAGAATGCACCTGAACACACCTCCCTGTAAGACCAGCACGCCCAGAATGCACCTGAACACACCTCCCTGTAAGACCAGCACGCCCAGAATGCACCTGAACACACCTCGTCACGACTTGTGGGAGGAAGAGAGGAAGAGGAAACGGCAGACTGACCGAGAGAGGAGTCAGACACGAGGAAACATAGGAGCTGTAGAGGGGGGGGCTCTATAGAGAAACCTGCCAGCAACAAGACAGGAAACACACAAGACCTGGACTACACTGCATAGAACCCCTTTGAAAAGGGTCTTAAAAAGTCTTGAATTTGAACTTTAAACCTGGGGGTACCCTGGTTTTTAGAATGAGATGTTTACAGACCAGGCCCGGATTGGCTAATCGGGAGCACCGGGAAAATTCCCGGTGGGCCGGTCTGTTTTTTTGGCCGCGAGGGCCGTTGTTGTCATGGCACTGGGTCGAAATATGGATGCTGTCCCTATGGCTGCCTGCACTCACAGCAGCCCCACTCTTTTTATTCATTATTTTATCGCAGTCTCACTCTTTTTTTATTTAATATTTTCTCGCAGAGTGCAGCCTGCAGGTTAATGATGACGTGATATACCCCCCCCCCCCCCCCCCCCCGACACGGCACCTTAAGTTGCTCAAAATAAAAAAAGTCAGATAAAAATAGATAACAGGAAGCGCAAAGGCGGCGCTGAAAAGGCCAGAATAAAAAAGAAGAAAGCTTTGGAAAGTGACGCGGCCAAATCTTCTAAGCTGAGCACATTTTTCCTCAAAACAACAAATGAAGACGACGAGGCCGGTAAGTAAGCTAACGTTAAGGTAGTTAGGAGCAGTGCAAGATGCTCGCGACCGTGCAAAACAACGTTGTCTGCAAACCACCGTTCATGTATCAACCATTTTTCTTGTAGCTGTTCAGCAGCAGCCGCCTCTAGTCCGGTTTGCTGCTAACAGTGACGAGCAGTGAGGCCCGGTAACGTTACCGAGCTCCAGTCAGGAGCCCAACACACCAGAACCCTGCTCAATGAAACATGTCCTGACATTATTATACATTAATAACAATGAATCATTAATGAAACTAACTTGACTTGATTTGAAAGCTTTGTAAAAAGGGGATATTTGTGGTGAGAAATAAATGTAAAACATTTAATTTTAGTGTCAGAAACAGAGCCAGCTGTGAAGAGACTAATGTTCTCACTGTGAGACACAGGTAAGCTGCTGATGTACCATAATGTGTGAATAAGAAAACGTTATCACTGAAAAAAATGCTTTTCTTTCTTAGTATCTTACTTGTTTCCAGTTCAGATATCTTAATATTCTTAATTCAAGATACATTTACTAGACAAGTGAAATGGCATAAGAAATGATGTCTTGTTTTCTGAAAAAAAAACTTAAAATTAAGTGATTTTTTTTTTTTTTGTTGCTTAAAACAAGCTAAATCTTAAACAATTATTTTTGACAGATAATGTGCCTTGTTTTAAGCAAAAATCACTTAATTTTGAGGTGTTTTTTAATACTTGTTTAGTAAATGCATCTTGATGTAAGATTTTTTTTAGGTATTTGGACTGGAAACAAGACAAAAATACTACTTTGCAGTGATCACATTAGTTACAATATAACAACTTTCTATGCCCAGATGTTACTAGTGACCCATTACGTTTTTAATCAAACAATAGTGAATATACAAAGCCCACGATTGAAAGAGAATAAGATAAAAGTAATATGAATTAAAGGTCCCATGGCATGAAAATTTCACTTTATGAGGTTTTTGAACATTAATATGAGTTCCCCCAGCCTGCCTATGGTCCCCAATTGGCTTGAAATGGTGATAGGTGTAAACCGAGCCCTGGGTATCCTGCTCTGCCTTTGAGAAAAAGAAAGCTCAGATGATCCGTTCTGGAATCTCCTCTTTATGAGGTCATAAGGAGCAAGGTTACCTCCCCTTTCTCTGCTTTGCCCGCCCAGAGAATTTGGCCGACCCATGAGAGAGACATCATGGCTTTCAAACGAGCAAAGTGGCAGTTGGTCAAGGCCACCCCCCCACCCTCCACCTTGCCCCCCTCTCTCCTCCGCAATAGCTACAGACACAGAAATGGCACGTCCTGAGTAAAGCTCATTGTGGGACTGGCTCTAGTGGCTGTAATTCTGCACCAAGGCTGAATTTTGGGAAAGAGACTTCAGATATAGTATTAGGGGACCACTAAGGTCTATATAAAAGAGACTTCAGATACAGTATTAGGGGACCACTAAGGTCTATATAAAAGAGACTTCAGATACAGTATTAGGGGACCACTAAGGTCTATATAAAAGAGACTTCAGATACAGTATTAGGGGACCACTAAGGTCTATATAAAAGAGACTTCAGATACAGTATTAGGGGACCACTAAGGTCTATATAAAAGAGACTTCAGATACAGTATTAGGGGACCACTAAGGTCTATATAAAAGAGACTTCAGATACAGTATTAGGGGAGCACTAAGGTCTATATAAAAGAGACTTCAGATACAGTATTAGGGGACCACTAAGGTCTATATAAAAGAGACTTCAGATACAGTATTAGGGGACCACTAAGGTCTATATAAAAGAGACTTCAGATATAGTATTAGGGGACCACTAAGGTCTATATAAAAGAGACTTCAGATACAGTATTAGGGGACCACTAAGGTCTATATAAAAGAGACTTCAGATACAGTATTAGGGGACCACTAAGGTCTATATAAAAGAGACTTCAGATACAGTATTAGGGGACCACTAAGGTCTATATAAAAGAGACTTCAGATACAGTATTAGGGGACCACTAAGGTCTATATAAAAGATACTTCAGATACAGTATTAGGGGACCACTAAGGTCTATATAAAAGAGACTTCAGATACAGTATTAGGGGACCACTAAGGCCTATATAAAAGAGACTTCAGATACAGTATTAGGGGACCACTAAGGTCTATATAAAAGAGACTTCAGATACAGTATTAGGGGACCACTGAGGTCTATATAAAAGCATCCAAAGAGCACCATGTCATAGGACCTTTAAGCCTTTAGTCGTGAACTAAAGTGGGCCGGTCTAAGGCATGAAACTCCAGGGCTGAAAATGAGTCCCAATCCGGCCCTGTTACAGACCAACCTGTCCCCTCGGTCCTTCCTGTGTTTCCTGGATACTGACTCGTGTTTGTTTCCCTGAAGGACTCGGAGCTTCCCAACGTGGTCCCAGAGAGTCCCGTGGAGCAGGTGGTGGAGTTCAGCATCGACCTGGTGGATCCGGGTTACAGAGAGCTGCTGGACGATCCGGACTCCCCTCAGTACATCGACCTGGCTCACCACCTGCAGGACCAGGTGGGGGTTTCCCATGTTTTTTCTGTGATCTGTTTCACACACGTGTCAAACTCGAGGCACGCGGGCCGACCCCCGGCCCCTCGAAGCTTTTGATCTGATTTGTAATAAACTGTCTGTACACTTACAAAGTTCTCAGTGCTTGTGTTTCCATGTAGGGACCCTCGTTATGCTACCGGGGACGTGTGGCGATATTTTGAGCCTCGTTAGTGGCGTAGAAATAGAGATTTAACGACTACTAGCATTATAAGCTAATTAGCGGTTAGCGCTTAATCTGGTCACATTTGATTGGCATGAAAACATATCCCAGAGAACGGTCGACTCGGTACACGTCAGTCCCTCCAGAAAAACGCTATCTAAAATTCGGGAAAATCCTCCATTATACCTTTAATAAACACTAAATGGGGAATAGCGAGCGAGGGAATGAGGGAGTTAGCGGTTGTTTCCGTGGCGTGTTAGCAGTATATTGTCTCCCGTCAGTCTATCTCCAGCTGTCACGGTCCTCACGCGTCTCTTCTCTCTGTGCTGACAGTAAAGGAGCTTACATCACAGGGCGGAGAGGCGAGGTCAGGGCCAGAGAAAGGGAGAAGATTACCCACAATCCACTCTTTCCTTTTATTTGAGCTCCTAAAACAGAACTGTCGTGTTGATTAATTAGGTCCTTCGAAAGCGATATCCCGCCAACGAAGGACTCTACGATAAAAAAAAAAAAGAAAGAAAGAAAGCGAGAGCATCGGGATCACTTAGATTCACACGCGAGTCGCAGCAGGATGTTACCTGAAGGAGGCCGTAAAGGAGATTATGTCATAAGAGCGTCCAGGTGCTTAACTGGCCCAAAGATAGGCATCGACGAGGGTTTCCATAGCAACGCAGTTTATTAACAAGCTCCTGTCTGATGACTCAGAGTTAATTGCATTGGCCTCTGCAGGTGGGGGGGGGGGGGGGGGGGGGGTAAAAAGATTAAAAATGTCCTTTTTCTTTTTACAGATGCAGCATGTTTTTGACAAACTTCCGGGATTTAAAGCCATCGGTGTGCTGGGCATCAGGTGAGTCACATCCTTTACTTCAGGAAAAGTATTTATACTATACTGTGAAAATACTCTGTTGCAAGTACAAGTCCTGCAGTGAAAATGTTCCTTCAGTAAAAGTGTGCAAGTATCATCGGGAAAATGTACTTAAAGTATTAAAAGTAAAGTAAATTCCTCTCATAGTAGAAAGTGTAAATGATCCAACCAGCTGTGTGTTTAATGGTCTGATCGTCTCAGCTGGACTTGTAGCCGTTATATTGTCGGCTAGTTTACTTTAGAATAAAACATCAGATTTTATAAACTACATGTGTTTTGTGTGTAGGAATCTTAATGTGTAAAGTAACTAGTAACTAAAGCTGTAACAGATGAATGTAGTGGAGTAAAAAGTACAATTTTTCTCTCTGAGATGTAGCGGAGTAGAAGTAGAAAGTGGCATGAAAAGAAAAGACTACAAGTGAAGTACAAGTACCTCAACATTTGGACTTAGTGCAGTACTTGAGTAAATGTACTTAGTTACGGTTGCCCGGATAGCCCAGTTGGTAGAGCGTGCGCCCACATATAAAGGTGTACCCCTCGACGCAGCGGGCTGCAGGTTCGACTCCGACATGCGGCCCTTTGCTACGTCACCCCCCCCTCTCTCTCTCCCTCTCTCTCCCCCTCTCTCCTGTCTCTCTCTCTCTCCCTCTCTCTCTCTCCCTCTCTCTCTCTCTCTCTGTCTCCCTCTCTCTCTCTCCCTCTCCCTCTCTCTCCCCCTCTCTCCCTGTCTCTCTCTCTCTCCCTCTCTCTCTGTCTCTCTCTGTCTCTCTCTGTCTCCCTCTCTCTCTCTCCCTCTCCCTCTCTCTCCCCCTCTCTCCCTGTCTCTCTCTCTCTCCCTCTCTCTCTCTCTCTCTCTGTCTCCCTGTCTCTCTCTCTCCCTCTCTCTCTGTCTCTCTCTGTCTCCCTCTCTCTCTCTCCCTCTCCCTCTCTCTCCCCCTCTCTCCCTGTCTCTCTCTCTCTCCCTCTCTCTCTCTGTCTCTCCCCCTCTCTCCCTGTCTCTCTCTCTCTCCCTCTCTCTCTCTCTCTCTCTGTCTCTCTCTCTCCCTCTCCCTCTCTCTCCCCCCTTCCATGTCTTCAGCTGTCCTGTCAATAAAGGCCCAAAAAATGATTATGAGAAGAGGGGCGCCTGGTGTAAAGTAATCAAATCTCCACCGTGGCCGCGGCGGCGGGACATTCCACTGAGCCTGGATTAATTTGATTTGATCTGAAATGAGCAGATTGTTTGGCGTGCACGGCGGTGACAATAGACGAGAGGCCGGTCGTCGTTGGGATTATGTCGGATGCTGCCGCGGGCGGATGTTTCGAGCCTCGACCAACACTGAGACGAAGAAGAGAAAGTAGGAATATAACAAGAATAGTTTTGTGGTTTCAGATTTAATTTCAGAAAAACTGTCAAAATGGAGGCTGCATTTCTTCTGGACCGCAAATGGATGGAGAAAAATGATTAGTAAACAATTGCACTGCATTTGTTTCACAATAAAAGACCCAAACGAGACTTTGAGTAAGGCCTCCTGCACACAGCCTGCGTGGCGTGTCAGCTGCGTGGCGTTTTTCTATGTCTTTGCACAACAGCTGACACGCTCACGACACGCAGCCGACACGCTCACGCCACGCAGCCAGTGTGCAGCTGGCCTAAAGTTGTGGAGAAAGTAAAAACTGGCACCAGAACCACCACTAATGAGTTCTTCAATCTTGAGTGGCTTTCATTATTTAGCCTAATCACTGTGATGATGATGATGGTGATGATGATGATGATGATGATGATGATGATGATGATGATGATGATGATGATGATGATGAGCTATTTCTGTGTAGTGCAGGTCCTTAACATGTCTTCTTCGTTTAATATTCCCGTCTGTGCTCTTCTCACTGGAATGAAGTGGGTCGGGCCTTTTTTGGCCATTTTCAGGATTTCTTAAATCAGAATTAACGTGATAGTAAGAATGTGATGACGGCTGTTAGATTTGCGTATGTTGACTACATTTGGTCACGTATATTGAAATAGTCTGGTTTCCATGACATCCGACTCGCTGCCTAAAGCCTCCCAGACACTAGAAGACTCTGAACAGACTCAAGTACGACATCATCATCATCATATGTAAGGCCATATGGTCAAAATTAAATGATGTAATAGTAATGTAATAACTATAACTTATAACACACAATAACTTATTTCACCAGTAAATTGCTGTTGAACGACAAAAACAACAACCAGATGGGAAAAGGGTATTTTACAATAACTTTGAATGCACCGCGAGGCTGTAGGTTACCAGTTTCAGTGAATGCACCACGAGGCTGTAGGTTACCATTTTCAGTGAACGCACCGCGAGGCTGTAGGTTACCAGTTTCAGTGAATGCACCGCGAGGCTGTAGGTTACCATTTTCAGTGAATGCACCGCGAGGCTGTAGGTTACCATTTTCAGTGAATGCACCGCGAGGCTGTAGGTTACCAGTTTCAGTGAACGCACCGCGAGGCTGTAGGTTACCAGTGTCAGTGAATGCACCGCGAGGCTGTAGGTTACCAGTTTCAGTGAATGCACCGCGAGGCTGTAGGTTACCAGTTTCAGTGAATGCACCGCGAGGCTGTAGGTTACCAGTTTCAGTGAACGCACCGTCTGAGTGTTTCCGACGTCGGCAGCTGCTGCGCTGCAGAGCAGACTGTTGATATACAGTCACACTTTACACTGTTTAACGTCACCTGTCAGCATGTTAACCTGTTTAATCACGCTGCTAGCTAACGCTAGGCCAGTGTTTCTCAACGGGGGCGGGTACCGCCCCCCAGGGGGCGTTCAGAAGATGATGGGGGGCGCTGGAAGCAATATTTTAGAAAGGGGGGCGTTGAGGTGCCCTTGGGGGGCGTTTGTTTGAAAGCTAGTTTAAAGCAAAGATTCATAATAACAACACATGTTTACACTTTAAACTACTAAAAAACACTAGTGGTCTGCAACATTAAAACCTGCCAGTTTACAGCACTGCAGCTGGACGAGACGGTGGATTATTACTCTTCTGTGCTTCTGTCAGCTTTGTCTGGCACAGCTCCGTGCTGCCTTCATGTAAATGGGACGTCAGAGTACCGTCTTAAATGAGCTCTGTAGGCCTACTACGTGAAGCTGCGTTAAATAAAAAAAATAAAAGATGCAATCGCCGCAACGTCCTGTGGTGTTCTTTAAC
Source organism: Gymnocephalus cernua (assembly GCA_023631565.1). Taxonomy (NCBI): domain Eukaryota; kingdom Metazoa; phylum Chordata; class Actinopteri; order Perciformes; family Percidae; genus Gymnocephalus; species Gymnocephalus cernua. The sequence goes on from CM042440.1 coordinate 971,088, forward strand.
CCCCCAATGTATCACAGGTAGACTTTATATTTCACAGTATCAGTTTTTAGTCAGATCTTTTATAGAACATAACATTTCCTACTGCACCTGAAGGCAGCTTCATTTCACGGAGAAAGAGAAAGAAAAGTGACGAGTGAGAGATATCGACTGTGCTTCGTTGTTTGGCAAACATTTAGCCAGTGTTTCCCCTATGTTGATTTGCAAGTGGCGCACCGCCACAGTTACATTTCTGCCGCCACGCCACGGTATCACTGTTGATTGTCGGAGAATAGCGCGGACACGCGCTTCACAGGTAGAGAACAAACCCAACCCCCCGTCTCTATTCACATGCCGGGATTCTTGCCTGCACGACACACACACACACACACACACACACACACACACACACACACACACACACACACACACACACACACACACACACACACACACACACACACACACACACACAGCTAAACCGAGATGTGTGTGTGTATTAACGTTAACGCACACACATCTAAAACATGCGCAGCACCTGACTGGGAACGCTACAGAGGATTACCAACGGCCGCTGGGGGGGCAGATGAACTCACGCTAGTCTCGTTACTGTAAGTCGGTTACGATAAAACCTTCGTGAGTAAAAAGTCAATACTTATCAATGCACTCACCTGTATAGACCGGCATAAACATGTAGAAACAGATATTTTAATCTGCTCTGTCTGATCAGTCCACTCTTTTCCACCGCGCTGTTTTAGGAAAACACAGCTCTACTCTGCAAATAGCCAATTTTTACCAACAAGCTAAAACAAATAAAGCTGTTGGTTGTAGTCTTAGCTTAGCTTGGCGGGAATCTAGAAATTTGGACAAATTCTTATAAACTGAACTGCTGGCTGAGCGAACCGTCCTCTCTCCTGGAGGTAAAGCTATGGATGTATTATAAGACCAAAACAGATACATGTGGCTACTTAATATGCACGTGAATGACGCGTTCTTCATTCTTGATGATGATGCTGGTTATATTATTTTGCAACAGCATCATTTCATTGCAAATGAGGCATACAGTATGAATGGTAGCCTGCTCATCAGTCCATTCATCATTAAAGGCTTTTCCACTCAACTTTCCCTTCAGCCTCTGTGACTGTGACATGTTTACCTGACAACAGCCTTTCTTTCTGCAAACATTTTCCTGCATACTACAACCATGTTTCCAATCACAGACTTTAACCATCACTCAGTGACCTGCCTCCTAGTCTGAGATCTTTTTTCTAGTTAAAGAGTCAGTTATCATTATGGAGTCCATGTTTTTGAGGAGTTTGTTCACACTAATGTACTGTATGTAAAAAAAAAAATGAAAATTTTGATCGAGAGTATTAGGTATACATTCATTTTATTTTCTTTATTTTAAAGTCCGGCCTTGGAGTGTCTGCTTGGGGGGGGGGGGGGGGGGGTCGTTTGTCATCACCAAAATGTGTGTGTGTGTGTGTGTGTTTGTGTGTGTGTGTGTTTGTGTGTGTGTGTGTGTGTGTGTGTGTGTAATCCTGCTTTAAACCCTTGATAAGTGCCAGCTTGTTTTCGGTTGGAACAATTTGATTATAGATTTAGATTTGAATGAAAAATAGATTTGAATGTTAAATTGCTGTTTCTGATTGGCTGCTGTTAGTGTTTGTAATAATAATAATAATAATAATAATAATAATACATTTTATTTAAAGTGCCTTTCATGACACCCAAGGTAACTTCATAAACAAAAAAGGACATTCAAATTAAAGTCATCTTATAAAGGTGCTGAGGTTCACACCAGGGACATGCAGCAGGCCTTTTGATAATACTGTCCCTCATTATTGTTTGAATGTTACATATCTAGTCGTTCTGATTGGCTGCTGTTATTTAAATTGAATGTCAAATGTTTGTATTGTTTTTAAAAACCTGTAAATATATATAATTTCTACATGGCTATGTATGTATATATAATTTCACATGGCTTTTTGATACCTGGGAAACTAATACATGTGTTGTAATGTCGTAATCATTAATATTCGGGGCAGTTAGCCTACATATTTTTTGGGGGGGGCGTTAGGGACCTGGATAATGGATAGGGGGGCGCTGGCACAAAAAAGCTTGAGAACCACTGCGCTAGGCTAACGTTACCTGCTGTCCAGTGTAGTGGAAAGTCAGGCACCGAAATTTTCGTTCTTATTCGGTCTCGTTACTACCGTTTACGTTTGAACCGATGACCTACTGGCACTGAGTTTCGGTACCCGACCCTAGAGAGCACCCATTGGTAGTTGATAATGTTCACATGATTAAAAGCGCCTCTTTAACTTGTGATTGTTGCTTGTGGTTCAGATGTGTCTTTTTTTCACAAAGCGACTAGCGACAAATCTGGCGACTTCCTGTAGAAAAGACGCCAGTATTGGCCGGTGAGCACGCAAAGGTATTTCTCTGTTGTGGCCGTCAAAACAGTCACCTCTCTCCCCCCCATCTGCTTTCACCTCAAGTGCAGCGGCACTGCACAGGCAGGTAGAAGGGGAGGGGGGGGCAGGGCGCGGGGGCCGGTGTAGATAGGAAAGACAGCGGGATGCGACCATGGATGTAAGGAAAAAGACGGCGAAAGACGGCACTGAAAGCCAGCCTTCTTTGAGAATTATTTATCAATCTTTCTCCCTCTCTTTGTAGGATTTATTTTTTACTTCAAAGATATCTACCTTGCTGACACAGCCACTTAGCTTTATGCAAATGATGGTGTAATGACGTCATAAATATGCAAATGAGCGTATGACATCATTTAGCTGCTTTTAGCGACTTTCGGAGCTGGTGCTATAGCGACTTTCACTGGAAAAGAGTCGGCAACAGTGATCTGAAGTGGCACATCGACTGCCGTGATTTCCTCCTGTGATGGTTTTTTTAACTGATGATTTCTTCTCCCTCGCTGCAGAGAGACGCAGGACACTGACGGGTAAATACAGACACATCCCCCCCCACACACACCCCTCCCCCCATCGTGTGTTCGTGCAGGTTCCTGCCAATATGCAGCCCAGCCTTTAGTTGGATCCAATTAGTTTCTCAGTGTTTGGCAAGCTACTTCCTAACTGTAATACATTACTAGTTACTGTCATCTGAGAGTAAATCGTTATATTACACCATGTCTTTCTCTGAATTGTAATGTTTTATACTGCTTTAGAGTTATTTTTTTGGGCATTTCTGCCTTTAATCACTTGGACAGCTTAGATACGAAAGGGGAGAGAGGGAGGGGGAGGGGGGGGGGGCATGCAGGAAAACGCCACAGGTCGGATTTTAACCCTGTGCCTTTGCATCGAGGAATAAACCTCTACATGTGGGGCGCAAGCTCTCTACCAAGAGAGCTAACCGGGCGCCATTTTTGCATTAATTTTGACGCCCTCATACTCTGCTTCTGACTGGCTAGTAGTCCTTACCTAGGTACTGTCAGGACACGCCCTCATACTCTGCTTCTGACTGGCTAGTAGTCCTTACCTAGGTACTGTCAGGACACGCCCTCATACTCTGCTTCTGACTGGCTAGTAGTCCTTACCTAGGTACTGTCAGGGCACGCCCTCATACTCTGCTTCTGACTGGCTAGTAGTCCTTACTGAGCATGTGTGACTCCCAACAAAGATGCAACAGAAGTGAGATGTCTCACTCTGTAGCTAAAACAGAGAGCTCAACACACAGGGTGAAAAGAGGAGCTGCAGCAATGTGCAGTACAACAAATATATGGTGTTTTCTGAAAATTAAACCACAAAAACCTATTCTGGTACAACCTCTAAATACAATTATGAACCTGAAAATGAGATAATATGAGCAGTTTAATACAGGACTAATTTCAAAGATTGTTGTTTACATCAGTCACTTAGACACAAAAACAGGAAAATGAACAGTAGTATACTCTTTAATATTGGGTTAAAATGCATTACTAAAAATGTAACGTGTATAATATTACCACAATTTTATTAGTAACGCGTTACTGCAAAAAGCAATACATTACTGTAATTGTGTTCCCATCACTGGATGCAGAAAGAAAGATTAATTTACCCCCAAACTCTCCAGACAGTTCAACACAAAGCAGAAATATCACGTTCTCCTGATGAGACTTTTCTTGTTAAAGGTTACCGCGAAGCGTTGTGTTTCTTTTCTGCCTTTCCTCATTATCAGAGCAGACAGGTGAGCAGTGGAACAGGAAGACTTGTGGATGCAGTAATTGTCAAGCTGCTCCCCTCGTTAATTAGCCTTCCCCCGTGGTGTCTGGCGCTGTCACGGCCAACAACGCGGAGGCGAGGCCTCAGCGGGAGCTCGTCCTCTAATCTGATGAAGGAGTCTCAAACTCCTCCGGCTTTTGTCTGCCACACTCCACAGAACAAATTAAACATGTTTACTGGGAACATTTCAATTTATTTTGATACTAGTTTCTTAAAAGATATCAAATAAGATGCAGTCCCTGCAGAAAAACACAGAGGTTTTTTTGTGTATTTGCAGGCAAAAATCCTTGATTATGCGGCACGTTTTCTTAAAAAATGCGATGGAATATGCGGGATATTTATGCAATTTTCCATCCATCCATCCATCCATCCATCCATCGTCGTCCGCTTATCCGTGGTCGGGTCGCGGGGGGAGCAGCTCCAGCAGGGAACCCCAAACCTCCCTTTCCCGAGCCACATTAACCAGCTCTGACTGGGGGATCCCGAGGCGTTCCCATGCCAGGTTGGAGATGTAATCCCTCCACCTAGTCCTGGGTCTTCCCCGAGGCCTCCTCCCAGCTGGACGTGCCTGGACCACCTCCCTAGGGAGGCGCCCAGGGGGCATCCTCACCAGATGCCCGAACCACCTCAACTGGCTCCTTTCGACGTGAATTTATGCAATTTTATGCGATGAAATTGAGGGAACTTGCAAAAACTGCGGTATGATGAAAAAGAGAAAACAAAGTGATTCCCCCCCAACACCGTGTTCTCACTAGGCGACATTACATCATTTCATAACGTTCCCATGGCAACAGGGGAAAATGGCTGCTCTCGTGTGAAGTAAACGCAACATTTTTCATCTTCCTGCTGAGATATATGTGACTTTATTGCAACGAAAATGCGGGGATTATGAAATCATGCAAGCCCCGCATATTTTGCGCGGAAATCGGCAATTTATGCGGCGAAAGTACGGCGTATAATATGCGGACTTTGGTTGATTACGCGTTATGCGATCGCATAATCACGTTTTTCTGGAGGGACTGAAGATGAAACTGGATGACTAGATGTTCGGTTAAAAACCACAAACTAAAGCTAGGACGGGCGTGATTTTTCCAGGTGTGAAACCAAACTGAGGGCAAATCGCTCTGATTCAGACCAAAGCAAACGAACTAGAATCTCCCCGTCAAGCTTTCTGGTTCCTCGCTGACCCTCCTGATGAAAAGCATTCGTTAGTGGAGCTGTAAGTCGTTGGTGTGATCTGAGAAAAGGAGGTATTGAAACCAGACAAAAAGAAAGGAGGGCGAAAGGTAAAACAAGCCCAAACATGCAGCTCTGTACGTCAGATAAAGGAAACGAGATCTTTGAAACCGAGGTGTACCCATGCAAAGACAAAAGGGAAAGGATAAAGTGGTGTGGCTTGTGTTCAGGAAGTGGGATCTCCCCCGAGAATAGCTCAAGGCACATCTCTCTGCTTGAAAAGCTAAAGAAGCCTTTAGTGTGTGGGCTGCACCCACGAGACCCGCGGCCTGCCTTCATCAGAGCACAATAAGAACAAAGAAAACATGCTCAAAATAGATTCTGGGTGACAACATGATTTACCAACAGGTGAAGCATATTTGACATCAGAAAGTAGGTTTAGGCACATATTACCTGTTACTCTTCTAAAGGGGGTGTCACTGCACGATCTGAGATTTAAACAATTTACGGCATAACGACAATGACAGAAGATGGGAACAGCAATAATAGAAAATATAGAAGATGGAAATCATTTCAGAAACGTTTTAGCTATCAAATCTTTGATTGTCTGATTGCTAACGTTAGCTCAAAACACCATCCCAGTAACAGCCGTTGTTGTGTCTGATTGCTAACTTGTAGCCAGCAGTGAACCAACTTGGTTACTAGGTCCATTTTTACTGACTTTTTTTTATTTTTTCATGCTGATCATGCCGTGAACATGTGATGCGTTACGCTAAATAATAAATTACTGCCATTTCCACCTTCTATATCTTCTATTATTGCTGTTTCCATCTTCTGTTATTGTCGTTATGCCGTAAATTGTTTAAATCTGAGCAACTCAACGCGACTCAGATCGTGTTGAGACTCACATCGTGCAGTGACAGGGTTCTATGCAGTGTAGTCCAGGTCTTGTGTGTTTTCTGTCTTGTTGCTGGCAGGTTTCTCTATAGAGCCCCCCCCCCCCCCCCCCCCCCCCCCCTACAGCTCCTATGTTTCCTCGTGTCTGACTCCTCTCTCAGTCAGTCTGCCGTTTCCTCTTCCTCTCTTCCTCCCACAATGCTTTCCTAGCTTTCTGCTTCTTCTTTGCCGGCTCAGCCGTGACGATAGTGTGAAAAACTCCATCTCTACCTCGTTAGCCGGTTCCTGAACGGCCGTATGCGTGCGGCGCCGTGAAGCAATTCGTTAACACGGCGAGACCTGATATCACGCCGTACTTCCTGACGCTGAGGCCGCCGGCTCGCCGGCCCAAAAGTTGCGAGGGTGGTTTTTCATCTCCCAGGCGCTAGGGGGGAGACGACCACCATTCAACCAGAAACAAGTCATATAACCATCACAATGACTCCCAAGCTGTTCACTTAAGGTACATTAAGGTAAAAAAATACTGCATAGTTCCCATTTAACAACAACACAAAGGAGCAAACATCCAAAAGGAAATGTTCCATGAAGAAAGGATCAGAAGTCAGTGAAATTCAGGACAGCAGCCACCTGCAGAGGGGACACAAGGTGTGTGTTGACAGATATGGGACACAATCAGGTCCGGTCCAGACTAAGAGCTGTCTGGGTCTGGAACAAAGTGACGCAGCGGATGATTTTAGATGCAGAACCACCACCGCTGCAACCTAATGAAGAAGTGCTTTTGTTTGGCAGTCATTAGTTCTCACAAAAGCAAAAAAAAAAAAAAAATCACATTATCGCCTTTCTAACAACAGTCTCATCTCAGCGAATCAGCTCATTTTCTCCGTGATGATGATAGCTGTGCTGCATGTTGATGAAGCTTTGATGCAGTCTCTCTCTTCTCCTATACAGCTACAGACATTCATGGCTGGCATTCTGAATGTGCCTCTTTTTACTGCAGCACCACGTGACTTTTGATTACCTTTGTTGGTCTCCTGCTGCGTGTCAAGGCGCCGACACACCGACCCGATAACCGGCCGTCTGACAGTCTGGCGAGGTCGGCGACTCGAGTCTGGTCGGTGTGTTCCGCGCCGTCGTCAGTCGGAGGAGCCGTCGGCCTTCATTTGGACCGATTTGACTTGTGGAATCGGCCGGTGGGCAGTCGGACTCAACGACCAATCTGATTGGTGGAGAGCTAACCCTTGACTAGCGAATCAGTGCTTCTTCCACTAGAAGAAGCCAGAGAGCTGCCAACACCAGTATTTTCTTATTACTCGCCATCGTACGTTCTTCCGTTCAGCGAGTAGTAACGACAACAATCCTTCTCGACTACTATCAACTCTCTCTGATGAGAACGACGGCTGACGACAGCGTGCTCTGTGTTTACTACGTCTACAGACGTGTTCCCTCATTTACGCTTTTCATTTTTTGGGGCGACAATACAGATTAGCGGCACAGAACGTACGCTCAAGTCGGCGTCTCTTCGGTGTGTTCTGAGGAACTTTTTGGACCGACTCGGGGGGACTGATCAGTCCGACTGGCTTTACTGCCGCCGGTCGGCCGTCTGGTTGGTGGTCAGAACCGTCTGGTTGGTGGGTCAGAACCGTCTGGTTGGTGGTCAGAACCGTCTGGTTGGTGGGTCAGAACCGTCTGGTTGGTGGTCAGAACCGTCTGGTTGGTGGTCAGAACCGTCTGGTTGGTGGTCAGAGCCGTCTGGTTGGTGGTCAGAGCCGTCTGGTTGGTGGTCAGAGCCGTCTGGTTGGTGGTCAGAGCCGTCTGGTTGGTGGTCAGAACCGTCTGGTTGGTGGGTCAGAACCGTCTGGTTGGTGGGTCAGAGCCGTCTGATCTCTGGATAAAAAGAACGTGAAAGCAGAGATTCAGCCGATTCCAGCTTTATCTAAGCCACATGTCTGCGCTGTATTATCTCTGAAATATTAATGGAGACATTGAAAAAACATTTCAACTGGTTAAAATTTCCAGGACTTTTGTCACTGACAAAATCACGATAACAGTAGTCCTGTGGCGGCTGCCGAGGGTTGATTATAGATTACTTGATCAATATCGTTATTGTGAAGAATCAGAGTCATCAATAAGAGGACTGCTCTCTATAATGGACAATGACTGCCCCCCTCCCCCTTGTACCATGCCTTCATCTGAGTGCCTTCATACATGCACATAAACTACCCTGGACTGGACTGATTGCACTATGATATCATTGCACCTTTCTGCATTTTTTTCCACACCGCTCCTTTCCTTTGTAGTATGTCTGTGTGCGCGGATGTCATATGTCTGTGTGCCTATGTGTATGTATGATGTGTAAACTATTGGACACCTTCATATCCTTATGGATAAATAAAGTATCTCTATCTATCTATAACTCTGAATCACAGAGATGCTGTCTTCCTTTTCAGGCCTGGAGGAATCTCGGTGCACTACTCTCTCGTCTTTGAGATGAATTCACCTAAAATGAACTTAGAGAATTCAGAGACGGCGACCGGCACCCCGGAGACTTCAGTCAGCTCCGGCCTCAGGGAAATGGTCGCCAAGGCTCTGCGTGAGGAGGCCTCGCTGCCGATCGATCTGGACTCGCTTAACTTCGAACCGGGTACAGTGGTGACATCTCTTAACGGATGTTATTGTCAGTTTTGATGTCGTACTGATTTTTTTGTTACTTAAAAATAAAGACTACATGCAAAACTCAGAAAATTAAATGGGTTTGCTGCGTATTAGAACGATCTGAAACTTGTATATCTGAATTATAAAAATGCATTGTTCTGCTTCCTTCTTGACAGAAGCAATCCTCCTTCCAGCACTGACAGCAACCTCTACGGTAGACGTAGTGGACGAGGTAAGAGGCTGTGTAATTGCTAGACTGGAAACTGGAAATTTGTGTTTAAACAGGTTCAGTCTTCATTTGTGGACTCAGGGCCAGATGTACTAACGCTTTACTTCAGGCGTATTTGTTTACCTCCCCTTTCTCTGCTTTGCACCTTTCCCCTTATGACGTCATAAAGGGAAGATTCCTGATTGGCCCATCTGAACTTACTTTTTCTCAAAGTCAGAGCAGGATACCCAGGGCTCAGTTTACACCTATCACCATTTCTAGCCACTGGGGGACCACAGGCAGGCTGGGGGAACTCATATTAATGTCAAAAAACCTAAAAGTGACATTTTCATGCCATGGGACCTTTAAATATATATGTTTAGGATTGAAAATACTTTGGTGAATACTCAAATGCTATGTGACAAATGACAACCTTTGACAACTCATTGCATTAATAATGTCGTGTATCCATCCCTCCACAGTCCAATGAGCCCGATTCACACAACGAGTTTGAAGTTTCCATTGATGAGCCAGAAGTTGATAAACCACGGCTGGATGTTCCCCTCACGCCCATGGAGAAGGAAAACGCCCTTGTCACCCTGCTGGATCCCACGGCTGTCCCGGACGATGACATGACGGCAGCGACTGGTGGTATGGCGGAAAGCAGCGATCGTTCCCCGGACTCTGACGACATTACTGAAGAGTCCGAAGACGAGGAGGAAGAAGTGCTGTTCATTACGCATGAGATTGAAACCATTCATCACAACGAAACTGGGGAACTCGTGCGAGACTACATCCCGACCCCTCCTGTGGTTCTGGAGCAGGAGACCGACGCTCCGTACGTCAGTCTGTCTCCTAACCTGATATCAGAGGAAGACCTAACTCCCATTGATGATGACGGTAAGAATCCCAGTTTGGACTCTGTCACCCCCACCACGCAGATATCATTAACTACAGCTCCCGATCGAGAGCAAGCGTCCGATGCAGGTCTCCCAATCACGACACTTTCGGGCATCACGGGCCAGCCGCCCACCGAGCCGATAGTAAAGCTTCTAGAAGACGAAGAAGGTAATGCTCTCCCGGATGAGGAAGGCCCTGAACCTTATGACCACGGCGAGGCGTTGGAAACAGAGCACGTTTCAGAGTTGGAAACTGAATTGTTAGAACCAGAGGGAGAGTCGGTGGTGGAACCTGAACAAATCGAACCAGAGGAAGGGAATTTAGAGGTGTCCGGACCTGAGATAGAAGTAGCTGAAGAGGAAGAAGTAGCTGAAGAGGAAGAAGTAGTCGAAGTTTCAGAGCCAGAGGGAGAAGTAGTTCAAGAGGAAGAAGTAGTTCAAGAGGAAGAAGTAGCTGAAGAGGAAGAAGTAGCTGAAGTTCCAGGGCCAGAAGAAGAAGTAGCTGAAGAGGAAGAAGTAGCTGAAGTTTCAGAGCCAGAAGAAGAAGTAGTTCAAGAGGAAGAAGTAGTCAACGTTTCAGAGCCAGAGGAAGAAGTAGTTCAAGAGGAAGAAGTAGTTCAAGAGGAAGAAGTAGGTGAAGAGGAAGAAGTAGCTGAAGAGGAAGAAGTAGCTGAAGTTTCAGGGCCAGAAGAAGAAGTAGCTGAAGAGGAAGAAGTAGCTGAAGTTTCAGAGCCAGAAGAAGAAGTAGTTCAAGAGGAAGAAGTAGTCGAAGTTTCAGAGCCAGAGGAAGAAGTAGTTCAAGAGGAAGAAGTAGGTGAAGAGGGAGAAGTAGCTGAAGTTCCAGGGCCAGAAGAAGAAGTAGTTGAAAAGGAAGAAGTAGCTGAAGAGGAAGAAGTAGCTGAAGTTCCAGGGCCAGAAGAAGTAGTTCAAGAGGAAGAAGCAGCTGAAGAGGAAGAAGTAGCTGAAGTTCCAGGGCCAGAAGAAGAAGTAGTTCAAGAGGAAGAAGTAGCTGAAGTTTCAGAGCCAGAGGAAGACTTGGTGGTAGAAAATCAAGATGAGGCAGCAGCTCCAGAAGCAGAGGAAGAGTCTGAACTTGGTGGGGATGTAGATGAGGTTTCAGAACAAGAAGAAGACGTGGTTGAGCCAGCCAGATCAGAAGAAACGGTACCTGAAGTTACAGAGGAAACGGTACCTGAAGTTTCCGAGGAAATGGTACCTGAAGTTTCTGAACAGGAAGGACAGGTAGCTGAGGAGGAAGGTGAAGGTGTGGTTGAAGTGCTGGACCCAGCATCAGAACCAGAACAGGAAGGGCATGGACCTGAAGTGACAGAAACAGGATATGAGGTAGTTGAGACTGCAGAATCAGAGGAGGAGCCAGAAAATGCCTCAGAAGAACCAAGTGCAGAACTGGTAGATGTTGTAGAGATATCTCCAGAACCAGAACCAGGAGAAGAACTGGTACAGGTTGTAGAGATATCTCCAGAACCAGAACCAGGGGAGGAGTCAGAAGAAGTAGCAGTACTACAACCAGAGCAGGAAGTAGTTCCAGTACCACAGGGAGAGCCTGAGGACATTTCAGAACCGCAACTTCCACCAGAGGCCGGAGAAGGGGTGGAAGAGTTACCCGGGGTTTCAGAAATAGAAGAGGAAGGAGTGGGAGGAGTTGATGTCCCAGACCCAAATTCAGAGGAGGGCATAGTTGAGATTTCAGAACCAGAACCAGAGGAAGAAGTTACTGAGCCGCCAGCTGAATCAATTAAAATTCTTCACCCGTTGGACAGCGCGGAAGATCTTCACTTTGGAGAGGAAACCGTTCAGATTATTGACGATAACGAGTTCCTTCCACCAGTTGGACCGAACTATCCCCGGCCACGTGAGGAAGATAACTTACCCAACTTACCGATAGACATCCGACCTTCTGAAGAAGATGAAGGTCAGCCTGACCATGAATATCCCGTCATCGATGACTTTTACACGGAGGAGGACGTTGGCGGCGTAGACACACAAGTGGAGAGTGACGCTGGTGCCGCCACACCGACTACACATCTACAGTTTAAAACAACCTCTGATATCGCAGGTGAGGAACTTGCACTGACATTTACGGAGATAAATAAATGATCCTGTGACATTAATATTCTGTTTGTTAGGGCTGTACGCCTTCTGATCGTCCTTGTTTTTTATTTGAAATGCCAGATTGATCTCATGAAGTGGCGTATGTATGACACGTCAATTCGTATGCCATTATTGGCGTGTTATCAAGACGCATACTTGGTTTTTAGCGTGTTTATGAACGCCATTTGACCTCCATTGACTTACTTTACCTTGCAATTGTGAATTTACGCCGTAGCGAGTAGTATGAAAGGGCGAAAATCCACGTAGGGAGGTTGGTCGGGGGGGGTGGATGGGTCAAACAACACAGGACTTTCACCCAGGAGACCGGGGGATCGGATCCTGCGTGTCACGTTTCCTAAACCCAACCGTAGCCTCGCGATAACGCGTAGCCTCGCGATAACGCGTAGCCTCGCGATAACGCGTAGCCTCGCGATAACAGAAAGTGCCGTGTATGTTTACGCTGTGACGTTGCAGACTGCCGTCCGCTGTATGCAGCGTAGACATACATGCGGATAGCTCAAAATGCATACAGATAACACGCCACTTGGCTTTAGGAAAGTGGCGTGTATGTTTACGCGAAGTCATGATGTCATGTTGGAAATGCAGCAAACACAAGCCGTTTGACTCCGTATTCAGTACTATTGTGATACATGCATTACAAATGTTTAAGATTATTTTATGATTATCTTGAATAATAAGGAATTAAATGGAAAAATTAAGGATTCAAACTAAAAATTTAGCATGAGCCAGTTTGAATGTATTATGTATAATTCACTCAGCAGGCAGATTTTTGTAATTTGTGGAAATCCTTTTGTGAGCGCTCATGACTTAATTTAGCCTTTTTTGCTATTTTATTTTTGACATTTCAAAGAGTCGACAGCTGCAGACAACCACGACACATCAGAGGGCGCCGAAGTCACAGAAGATGTGCCGGAGGAAAGTGACTCATCCCCAGAAAGAGACATCAGTGCAACAGCAGCACCGGTTCCAGACTTCTTCCCTACACCTCTGGCAACTTCGGTCGATGTGTCCGCACCCAGCCCGACCGCAGACTCTGGCATCTTTGAGGTAGAAGAGCAATCTGTAATCCCCTCTCCACCAGAGTCGGAGCCATCTGTCGTCATTATCGATGAAGACCTGGAAGACGCAGTACCAAAAGGAAGCGAAGGCCAAACAATCCCAGTGGAAGCTGCTGAAGACGTCGTAGATGAGGCTGTGAGGGACCTGGCGGTGGAGATGGACCAAACGGACGTAGCGGCCACAGAGTCAAACGAGCTGCCGGACGAGGGGAGCGGATTCCTACCTGTGGGGGAGGAAGGCACCACCGCTGCCGGCGTCACAGCCCCGCCTCCAGTCAGATACGTGACCACGCCCTCCATGACCACGGCCGGCCACGGCAGGGAGCTGGTGGTGTTCTTCAGCCTGCGCGTCACCAACATGAACTTCTCTGAGGACCTCTTCAACAAAACGTCTCCAGAGTACAGATCGCTGGAGAACACCTTCTTAGACGTGGTGAGTAGGAAAACAAAAAACGGGAATACACTAACCTTTATTTATCCAGGTAAGTGGATTCAGAATAACTTCTCATTGTCAACGAGGACCTGTCACATTCCCACAGTTCCCCTTTCATACCTGGAAGCTGCCCAGTCCAACCACAGTCTGACCTGCTGGCCACTGAGCAGCTCCACTGGTTAAGGTGCCTTGCTCAAGGGCACCTCAGTGGTGATGGTCTGGGGATTGAACCAACGACCTCCCGGTCACACGCTCACTTCTTTAACCTTTAGGCCACTACTGCCTGTCTCGGGCACTTAAAGAGATCCGATAATCTCACTTTAAATGTTATCAGTGTTTTAAACTAGAGCAGCGTAAGCACAAGAACATAGAATTTTGAAAATCTCATATATATATATATATATGTATATATATATATATATATATATATATATATATATATATATATATATATATATATATATATCTGCAAAGATTCATCGATTAGTTGTCAACTACTTTGATAATCAATTAATCGGTTCTCTGTTTCCAGCTTGTTAAATGTGAATATGTTCTAGTTTCGTCGGTGCCATGTATGAATCCCACTATGGCCACGCCAAGACTCGCTCCTATTGGCCAGGCGTCCATGCTTACGCAAGGTAACGTAACCCCATTGGTTCAGGTCCTATCTCCTGACCAATCGGCTATCCTAACCTTAACCACTCAAGGTGAAATGCCATAACCTCAACCAATCGAGCTGCTTCGTAGGGCGGGTCTTGGCGTGGCCGTAGTGGGGGACGTCGGACTAGCGGGCTGTAGGACCAAAGGGAATTTTTCGGGATATTGAGATGTCGGAACAATGGAGCGTCGGAGAAATGGGCCGTCCCTGATTTCTTCTCTCCTCTGGGATAGTAAACTGAATATATTTGAGTTGTGGACAGAACAAGACATTTGAGGACGTCATCTTGGACTTTTTTGGGAAACTCTGATCCACATTTGTCAACATTTTCTGACATTTTAGAGACCAAACAACTAATCCATTCATCCAGAAAATAATCAGCAGATTCGTCAACAGTGAAAATCATCGTTGCAGAACCTAATCTCAAATATATCCGACTTTATATATGACCCACAAAAACCTCAACCTAGTTCTTATCGTTTCAATTGAAAAAAGAAAGGGTTAAATGTCCTGAAATCCTTTTTTGGGGCTTTTCTGCCTTTATTTGACAGAACAGCTAGGTGAGAAAGGAGAGAGAGAGAGAGAGAGAGAGGGGGGGAGAGACATGCAGGTCAGACTCAAACCCTGGACCTCTGTGTCGAGGCATAAACCTCCAAGTACATGTGCGCCTGCTCTACCCACTGAACCAACCCGGCCACGTGAAATCCTTTTTTAAATAATCACTTTTCTAATCTCAGTTTAAAAGTAAATTCCAAACAAAGTTTCTGACAATTAAGAAGACAACTGAAAAACCTTCTTTGTCGTTTGTCTTCCCTGTGAATTTCATCACAGCTTGACAGGTAAAACAGAAACTCAAAGTAAATTAATGAACACCAGCAGCTGCTCAGTTCATTTCCTTCCGAAAGAATTCTCCAGAAGCCCCCGGAGTCACACCTGCAACCTGTCGCGTCGTGAATGGATGTGTGTTGACGTTTGGGATGAACAGAGGCAGGTACAATACAGCCCTCAGTCTACTACGAACAATGACTCGGCTAAATTAATCAGAGAGAGAATATGCCGTGGGGATATAGTCACAAACAAAACAGACATGACACAGCTGCGATTTCATGTTGTTCTTTGTGAGAGAAATACTAACATACTGTAGATCACACACTCATGCCTAAGAAAAGCTGAGCCGGTGCATCCCTAGTTTTAGTTACAGTTGATACTGAAATTTCAGCATCCTTCGGTCAAAAATGTAGATCAAGTGACGTCTCAAAAAATAACTTTTATCTGCATAAATACCCTGTGGGATGCTCGCATTAACATTCCTTTTTACTTACTTGTTTATGCCTCCACGCCGGAGACGGCGGTGGCCGGAGACATTATGTTTTCGGGTTGTTTGTCCATCTGTCCGTCCCTTTCTTGTGAACGCCATATCCCAGGACCCCCCCCTGAAGGGAATCTCTTCACATTTGGCACAAACGTCCACTTGATTTTAAGGATTACATTTTGGTGGTGAAACGGTCACTGTGGCTTCACAAAATGCATTTTCGGGCCATAACTCAAGAATTCCTACGCTAATTATGACAACATTTCACACAAATGTGACATTGGTCCAGTATTAAGAGAGATCGCTGCAGTTGGCAGCAGCGAAACATGCTACAGTGCAAGTTAATAGTGCATTTGTGCAGCTTGTGTTTACCTTCACTAAAGTGCTTGTTTTGCCGCTGACAGACTCATGAGGTTCTGAGTTAATTAATTCTGAGTGTCTGAAAATATTATGGAAAGGATTTCTAAGGAGGTCGACCTTTCTGTTAAAGAGTAAGATCCTTTTATTTAACATAAAAACATCCGCAAAATTGCGTTCGCTAATCCCACCAGACTCCATGTAAATAATCAGTGATTTTAGCATCGTAAAACACACTTCATTCAAAGTCGACAGAAACAAAATAAAACTATGAAAAGCTGTTTTGGGTCATCTTCCCACTTTAACCAACCATTACAACTCTAGTTTTGGTTGTAATAAACAGTTTACAGATTTACATGTGAGAATATGTCGGCTCTATACACGCTAAAAGTACAGATTATTTAAATGGAGTCTGGTGGGTTTAGCGTTAGTGACTTCAGAGCTGTTTCTGGTTAAACAGAAAGGTCTCAAAGAGGTTTTAAAGGTCGACCTCCCTAGAAATCCTTCCATAATGTTGTCAGACACTTAGAATAATAATCTGAGTCTGTCAGCGGCAAAACGAGAACTTTAGTGAAGGTAAACACAAGCTGGACTATTAACTATTAACTCACATCGTAGCTTGTTTCTCTGCTGCCGACTGCAGCGATCTCTCTTAATACTGGACCAACGTCACAGATTGTTGTTCCTATCAGACACTTATAGACACAAACACACAGGAAAATAGGGTCCAGGTTGAAAACAACAGTAGTGGTGGCGGAGGCATACAACCGTGAGGCGGTAATTCTGTTTATTATTGCCAGTAATCTCATGTGAGTGCATCTCTGATTAGCACTTCTCCCTGAACAAGTGTTAATCCCTTCAATTAGCAGCCAGGCAGAGGTTTAATTTAGATGTCCTTTCGGCTGCCTGCATTCAGCTGCTTTGATGAGTTTTTCTTTTTAAAAATTCACACATCCACAATTTAGAAGAACCAACTAACTAACTCACATTTTCAGTCCCCTCAAGATGAATTTTAAAGACCTCATATTATGCTCATTTTCAGGTTCATAATTGTATTTAGAGGTCGTACCAGAATAAGTTTACGTGGTTTAATTTTCAGAAAACACCATGTTTTTGTTGTACTGCACATTGCTACAGCTCCTCTTTTCACCCTGTGTGTTGAGCTCTTTGTTGTAGCTACAGATTGAGACATCTCACTTCTATTCAGTACTCTGACTAAGCTGTTTACACGGCTAATGAAAGTGAATACTCTACTTATATTCCCATTTACATGTAGCCGTGCAAAACAGGCATTTTATGTTCTTCTTTTTGGCGCTTTCTTTGTGTTTGTGTTCTTTGTGCATGACTAAAACTACTTTTGAACGTACACATGTTCCACCAAAACAAGTTCCTTCCTGAGACTATTTAGCAGAGGCACCGTGGCTCCGTCCGGAGCTTAGCACCGCCCAAGACGATTGTGATTGGTTTAAAGAAACGGCGATAAATCAGAGCACGTTGTGCATCCAGGAATGCTGTGTGCACCAGCCAGACCTTCCTTCGCAGCGCCGTGGAGGAAGGTCTGGCAAAGCGAGACTTAATTCATCAGCAAACCGTTCGCACTGGGACGTTCCCAGTGCTCGCTATTAGATGTTACAGGAATCTCCCAGGTGTGGATATTAAACAGGCCGAGGAAGGTCACTCACGGTCAGCATTCCTTCACTCGATTCATAAATAACAAGTCTTTACAAGGTCGGTGTTCCTCGGAGCCTCGGCACATGTTTTAAACATGATAAAAACACTGGAATAAATCCAACTGAATAAAAATCAATGTGTAGTCCTGTCTCACTCAATAATCTACACGTTTGTCCTGCGTTTCAGCTGTCGATGGGAAACAAAATGGAAAATCACACGCATGAACTTCAGAGTAGTTATAGGACAAATTAAGATGAAGAGCTGTTGGCTGCAAA
>CM042440.1:999009-1086509 GCA_023631565.1 Gymnocephalus cernua
GGTCCTTATGTCAAATCTGCCAGTGGGATTGTACAGAACATTGCAGGGCTGGAATAATAACTATGAAGATGAGAAGTGAGCAGCGAAGAGAAGTGCTGCTACAACATGTTTATCCTCGGAGGCGGCGAGTTGGGGATCATATCGAGTCACGGGATCATGAAAGTCAACTTGTGTCGTATAATTGGCCTGTGGCGATAAAATACACTCAGTGCTGTTATATGCACCCAGTCGTACTGTACATGCCTCATACATCTACTCATATGAGTGTATTTAAACCAACAAAATAAGAATACTCCATTAAAGGTTCATCATTCATATTCAGAAAGAATTAACTTAGATAACCACAATGTCAAAATTCAACCAACTTTGTATCATAATAATGTTGGTAGTATGTGTAAAGGCTCTGACCACCAACCAGACGGTTCTGACCACCAACCAGACGGCTCTGACCACCAACCAGACGGTTCTGACCACCAACCAGACGGTTCTGACCACCAACCAGACGGCCGACCGGCGGCAGTAGAGCCAGTCGGACTGATCAGTCTCCCCGAGTCGGTCCAAAAAGTTCCTCAGAACACACCGAAGAGACGCCGACTTGAGCGTACGTTCTGCACGTGCGCGAGACGTAATACGTCTCCATGACAGCAGGTGGCGCCAATCTGGATTGTCGCCCAAAAACTGAAAACCGGCAGCTGATTGGACGAACGCGTCACGTGGGTCCGGCTGCTCCCCGACCATAACGGCGTCTCGTTCAGAACACGATCTCATATTTTACTAAAATATTTCACCGTGACGTGTTTCTGAGAACATGTTGAGGAGAAATCGGCCGTGCAGTTGCTGAATCTGTCTTCATCTCAGATCAACAAAGGTCAGTTTAACAGATCTTCATCAGATTTTGAGAGGCGTTGCATCCCGCTCGTCATTTCCTGGTTAGCTCCACCAATCAGATTGGTCGTTGAGTCCGACTGCCCGCCCTCCGATTCAACAAGTCAAATCGTCCCAAATGAAGGCCGACGGCTCCTCCGACTGACGACGGCACGGAACACACCGACCAGACTCGAGTCAGCGACCTCGCCGGACTGTCTGACGGCCGATCTGGTTGGTGTGTCGGCGCCTTTAAGGAACTATGCTAAACTTCCCTCGGTGCCCAGACGTCCCTACTCACAGGCCAGCAGAAAAACTACCAAGTGGCGCGTTTGACGCAAAACATGGCACTCGGAGGTTTGCTGCTGGGCCTGTTGCTCGAACTACAGATTGTCCTTCCAGTACAACAACACCAGCAGAGGTATACCATGCATTTGACTAGATACATGTGGATTTATGTGTGATTTACAGCTACATGCTGATCACACATCATGGCATCACCTGGCGGACATTTCATCCAAACGTGCAGATTTCCCCGGAGTGTATCTGACGTTTTGTCTCAGAAGCCGTTCACGCCTGAGGCTGAATCTTACATTTCAATGCAGACCAGAAGCTGAGGATCTCATTAAAATCAAACACTCCTCAGCACAGGAGGGGAGGAGCAGGGACACACTCCATGAATACTAATGTTTTCTTGTCTCCCTCGCAGCTGATCAGGCCGATCCCTGCAAGTTCCTGGCCTGCGATGAGTTCTCTCGCTGCCTGGTGAACGGCCGGACGAAGGAGGCTCGCTGTCTGTGCGAGCCGGGCTTCCTGTCGGTGGACGGCCTGCCTTGTCAGAGTCTGTGTGTCCTGCAGCCCGACTACTGCCAAGGAGGCGACTGTCACATTCTCCCCGGACACGGAGCCGTGTGCAGGTAAATAAGAACACACGCAGGGATCGTTAGGACGTTGAGTTTTGATTCGACACGACATAAGATTGCTCCAAAAACAGCAATAGGAAAATAGTCGCTTCCAACCAGAGCTAAGAGAGAAAAAATATATATATTTTTAAAGTCAACAAGTGGAGATCAGTATCAACGTCAATAGGCAAGTTTCACCTTCAGCGTTCAATATTGGGTTATCCAATGTGGTTATTTGGGGTTATCAAATAACGACAAAGACTCAAGTAAATTGCTATATCTGATCTTTATTTACAACGTATAAACATATTATGAACAGTGCCATAGATGAGTTAAAGTTTACCGAAAGTGGAGGCTATTACTTACATAAATCAAAAATCAAATGTAATTGTAAAGATTAACTTACCATAGAGAGAGAGTGATTTCTATCTGTAATTTGTTTGACCACGTACATTTGTAAGTACCTTTTTGTTTTTTAGGATTCTCATTTTCATAGATTTTTATTCATGCAAATTGTTCAGTATAACCACATAAAGAGAAGCAGATACAAAAGGCAAAGACAAGAGTCTTCTTCTGACTAGACAGCCGACCGCTAAGCATCACTAGCGCCAACTCAAGTCCTGAAATCATTCAACAAGCATTCTCCCCATTCGGGTACGTGGGTTGTCGTATTTACTTGCCCAACGTTGCGTTTATTACTTGCCCCAGGCCATGGGACAACCCTTATTGCATTCAACATCCACATGCTTGATGTATAAATACACAATCTTTATCTACCATGTTCATAATAACAACTTCATAAGGTCATTATTGTGTTTACAGCTGCAGCAAAAATCAATTAATGATGCTTTATTAATCTTGTAACTTAAGAGCAGCTGCTGCAAAATGGAACAATAATGGAATAAATAATGGTGGCCTGCTGAAATAATACAGCTACGTTACGTATTGTTTGTATGTTTATCAGTTAACAGCCGTAACACTCTGATGTCTTTCTTTCTGCTCCGTTCAAACTTAGGGTCTTCTTTTCTCTAAGGCAGCTTGAAATGCTAATTTAACTTGACCTTCCTGCATGAAATGTGATTTTTATTTTTCAGTGATTCTTTATGTAAACAGTGCTTTTCTGAAAGATCAGATTTCACACTTTATGTAACCAACCAGATGATGCTCAATATTCTGCAAACTACCAAAACAAATTTATAGTAAGCCACTTTGTAATGACAGTAAAGCCCAGTTCAGACCAAAGATTCTCGAGTGAAGATAATGACCTTTTCTGAAGAGTCCATCATGTTTTTTTTAATCCTCTGTGTCCTCCTTGGCTACTAGCAACTGTAGCGGGATCACAGAAGGCTTGTATCATGTGGACACGGCAACAGTTTTGTTGTCATTACTTAGAATTCCTCATGGGGGAGACAGAAACTACGCACTATAGCTTTAACCTGAAGCATCATGTTGGTGAATTCTGTCCTAAAAGTGTGATTAGCATTGATAAACAGCTTAGAGATTTACAGTCTCAGTTTAAAAATCCCCATTCATCAAAAAGCTCATGTTGCTCAAAAGCTTAATTAATCCTGTCGTTCATTAACTGAGTGTCTGTTCACACGCAGACATTTATGTCCTCGGGAGTCTTTATTAAATTATGAAGCTAAGTAAATTAAAAGTTATTGCCGGGACTGTTAATAAACTGCCTCGTGGGGAGCTTTAACTCTTCTAAAACTGAGACTGTTTTAAGTTTAGCTGGCAGGGTGACCTGATAGTTTGTAATTCTTTATCCTTTATCAGAATAGATATCTTTTATTCTAGATTTTCTCTTTCGTAAACAAATCCCTCGAGTCCTTCTCTCAATGATTAATTGACAAAATAATTAGCGGACTTATCGATGACATTGAAAATAAAAGCCAGTGTTGTGAGTGAGTTACAGTAGCTAGGTAAGGACTACTAGCCAGTCAGAAGCAGAGTATGAGGGCGTGCCCTGACAGTACCTAGGTAAGGACTACTAGCCAGTCAGGAGCAGAGTATGAGGGCGTGCCCTGACAGTAGCTAGGTAAGGACTACTAGCCAGTCAGGAGCAGAGTATGAGGGCGTGCCCTGACAGTACCTAGGTAAGGACTACTAGCCAGTCAGAAGCAGAGTATGAGGGCGTGCCCTGACAGTACCTAGGTAAGGACTACTAGCCAGTCAGAAGCAGAGTATGAGGGCGTGTCCTGACAGTACCTAGGTAAGGACTACTAGCCAGTCAGAAGCAGAGTATGAGGGCGTGTCCTGACAGTACCTAGGTAAGGACTACTAGCCAGTCAGAAGCAGAGTATGAGGGCGTGCCATGCTAGCAGCTAGGCGAGCATTATAACGTGTGTTCCAAAGTGACCACGTTTGTCTCTCTCCCTTTGGGGGGGACTTTGGGCTTTTTCACTTAAGATATATTCACAATAAAGGAAAGGGAAAAAGCCTAAAATGAGCGCTTTAAACAGAACAGACCTAGACTGCATCCCAGGATTATTATGAACCCTGAGCCGCAAATGTGGACCAAACGTAGTGCGCCTCCACACATCCTTGGCCGCAGTAGGAATAGTGTTTATTACACACAAATTATCAGAAATTCTTGCCTGGACAAACGCTCACATTGACAAGTGCTTTACTATTAACCTTATTAATTATTTCAAATTTCACAAATGAGGCTTTCGGGGGAGCCAAGCTCCACGTAGCTCCCCGTATTTCCAGCCCTGGTTGCAGGACTAAAGTGGACTGAGCTTTGGAATAATCAGTTTTTGCTCATGCTGACATATTTTGCTTCATTTCTTGTGTGTCTGTTTGTTTACACTGAATTTAGCTTTGAGGTCAGCATGAACACATTTAGAGTTCAGCAGAGAAACTAGTTTTAAGGGTTTGTGGTGCTTTTGTTTGTTCTTTTCTCTGATTTTTGTTTACACTCACATACAGACTAATCTCTCTCTCTCTCTCATCTCAGCTCTCACCACTATAAATCAATGCTAAGTTGATTTTAAATGAAGAGAAAGTGTTTCTTATATTAACTACCGGCTCACAGTCGCTGCCCTTCTACTGCCAGATAAATCTAATTTCAACCCTGTTAGACTACAGAACCTCAGAGACTTCTCTTACCTTACATTCCCATCTTCTCAACCTTTGATAGATATTTTTAGAGGTATTTTTACATTCATATTATCTTTATGAGGCCTGTTCCACTCTCAGACAGAAGGAATCTCATTTTCTGAATTACCATTTAGCCCCTGGTCAGTAATGGGATGTTACGAAACTACAAAGGAGAACTACCATGTCATTAACTCTTCTGTGAGCTCCTATGCAACAACTTTCAGAGGTGGAAGAAGTACACTTGGTTCTTTACTTGAGTAAACGTAGTGTAGAAATAGACTATTCTGTTACAAGTGAAAATCCTGCATAATAAATAACGAAAGTATTTGGCTCGATGGTGCTTTATGCCCCCAACGTCTCCTTCCAGGCAGCACTGTGACCGTTGACTTCAAGGCACCTAACCATAACCATAACCATAACCATAACCATACCCTTAACCATTGCCTAATCCTAGTGCCTTCCAGGCAGCGCTGCCTTCCAGGAGACGTTTGGGGCTTAAAACACAGCGTCAGCATCTATATATACTTAAAGTACTAAAAGTAAACATATTCATTATGCAGAATAGTATATATTCTATTATTGTATTATAGTTATCGATGCATTGATGTGTTAATCACTTAAATGTTGCAGCTAAGAGAAGTGGAGCTCATTTTAATGACTTTGTACACTGCTGGGTAGTTTGTGAATGTGTGTGTGCGGTATTGGAGGAAGTAATTTGGACCCTCAGTGGTTTTGTTCCAAATGTATATTAAATGTACAGACTGCAGTAGAGCTGCAAAGACAACAGGTTCTCCCTCCCGCCTGGTAACATACGGACGCTTGGTCAGGTGACTTTGTCGTTGTTATTGACGCTAAAAGTCTCCTTTAGCGTCATATAACGCGCTTTATCTAAACGCGCTTGGTCGGGACTATTGGCGTCACTTTAGACGCTGTTATGTTGAGGAAAAGGTCTTGGGGGGTGGGATTACGTTACCGTGACACGCGAGAAGAATGGGACGGTTATTATTATTATTATTATTATTATTATTATTATTATTATTATTATTATTATTATTATTATTATTTAATCGGCAACTTTTTTGATAAACAAGTAATTACTTTGAGTAATTTTTTGTGAAAAAAAGTTAAACTTCTCTTAATTTGCAGCTTGTTAAATGTGAATATGTTCTAGTTTCTTCTCTCCTCTGTGACAGCAAACTGAATATCTTTGAGTTGAGGACAGAACAAGACATTTGATGACGTAATTTTGGGCTTTTTGGGAAACTCTGATCCGCAATTTTCACCATTTCCTGACATTTTTGAGACCTAAACAACTAATCCATTCATCCAGGAAATAATCCATGGATTAATCGACAATGAAAATAAATTGAAAAGCAAAGGTTGTCGTGTCCTCTCTGAAATCTAAGGCAGCAGCAGCTTTTCTGTCTGCTCTGGGGGATTGAAGGGGCTTGAGGTTTGCAGTCGACTTATATTTGCCACCCTTGATTAACAGTGAACCCTGTTGGGTCTAATCCTGCGTCCAGACCGGCCAAGAACAGGACAGAGAAACAGAAAACGGCAGTACACCCTAAACGGTTAATACTGCAGAGCTGCACCTTCCTTTTAATCATTTGGCTGCTTGACAACACGTAGAACTGCCGGAAGAGGCAAATAAATCAGTCTGGTGTAAGATAGAGGCTTGTTAATCAAAAGATTCCCTGAAAACACACTGAGGAAAACCTGTGAGACTCTGTATGTCTACAGCACAGTTGTTGTTCAGGTTTTATCCTGCACCTTGCTCTCCATGTGGCCCTCGTACTCCAGGTCACGATTTTGTCCTGCAGCCACATTCTTACCTGGCTTACCTGCTAAAATGTGTTCTGGTTGGATTCTGGCCCAGGTTAGTGTTTGTGTGTGGGTGCAACGCTGGATTCAGAGTGTCTTAAATACAAATTACTATAGGCTGGGGATGGATGGATGGATGGATGGATGGATGGATGGATGGATGGATGGATGGATGGATGGATGGATGGATGGATGGATGGATGGATGGATCATGGATGGATGGATGGATGGATGGGTAGGTGGATGGATGGATGGATGGATAATGGATGGATGGATGGATGATGGATGATGGATGATTGATGATGGATGGATGGATGATGGATGATGGATGATGGATGATGGATGATTGATGATGGATGATGGATGGATGGATGGATGATGGATGGATGGATGGATGATGGATGGATGGACGGATGGATGGATGGATGTATGATGGATGGATGATGGATGATGGATAATGGATGATGGATGGATGGACGGATGGGTAGATGGATGGATGGATGGGTAGATGGATGGATGGGTAGGTGGATGTATGTATGGATGGATGGACGGATGGATGGATGGATGAATGGGTAGGTAAGTGGATGGATGGATGGATGGATGGATGCATAGATGGATGGACAGATGGGTAGATGGATGGGTAGATGGATGGATGGATGGATGGATGGATGAATGGGTAGGTAAGTGGATAGATGGATGGATGGATGGATGATGGATGGACAGATGGGTAGATGGATGGGTAGATGGATGGATGGATGGACGGATGGATGGATGGATGGATGGATTTCATTAACAGATATTTTATATTTTTTTAAATAAATCCAGCAGACTGATCTTCATCCTTTGATGCGGTAATAATACATCTAGCACACAACGTACTAATGATGGCCGTTAAATGATGAAATCAGCTTCATGATTTATTGTGATTAATGTAAGTAAAGAGTGCATTTTGGTTTGATGACATTGAGCAAACCATCATCGCTATCATTGTATTGTTAGGATTTGTTCGTGATCTGGATGTTGTATTTTTACACTGATGTGATGAAAACAGAAGCTGTTAGAGAGAAACATTTAAAACATATTCTCATTTGTAACATTTTAACCCTTGCTTCCGATATAATAAGTAAAAAGTGACGACCAAGCGTCCGTATTTTACGAGATGGGAGTGAGAATCTGTTGGCACTATATGCCGTGTGTACAGAATAACTGACAAATTAAAATGACAGTATAGACATAGATACAGAATATGGCCCTTTAGTTTAAGTAGTTACTGAAATATGAAACACATCCTTCCTCGTGCTGCAGAGGAAGAAGTCACTACACAGTTTTGAGTGTTGACTAAATGTCCCCTGAACTGTGAAATAAAGATGTAAAATGTGTCTGAGGAGCTTGCATTTCCAAAAACAATAAAGAGACAAACATAACCGATCCCAAGATAGCATCATATCTCGAGCTGTGTGTTTTAACCTGAGAATAATCAGCCGAATGTCTTCTACTCCCGGTTCGGTCCATGTGATTTTCCTGCTCTTTTCAGCTCTTTTGTGTTCCAACCCATTTGCAGTATGTGCAGGTCTTCTGTGATATCTGCTCTCTGAATCACTTGGACACAAAGAGCACAAGAGTTTCTCGCCTCAGTACATGTGCAGTCTTGCTGCGGCTGCAATTTCATTTTCACACCTTTATTTTTCTATTTTCACAGATACAAAGACAGCTACTCCCTCCCAGGCCTTGCCAGTTAAGAAAAAGTATCGGATTGGATGTCACCTGAGAATACTACAAAAGGTAAGAGGGGCTCGTTGCCAGGAGCGAGGTTGTTCTGGTTAAGTCCCACATGTGCAATCATGTGTTACTGCTGGAGGAAAGATCGTGCACACTCAGCAAGGCTTCGGTGAATAAATTAGAGCTGAATATGGAGGAAATGTTATCTGATGATGCAGAGAAAAACCTGCAGTTTGAGATTAAATCCACACCTAAAACAAATACCTGTGCCTGTCATTAACTTCCTGTGGTCTTTTGCTTTGGACTAATTACTGGGCTGTTATTCTTCCCACCAGTCTAAACCCAAAGTGGCTCAGAGCCGCTGCGTGTTAAGCAGACGCAGAGCTGATTGGTGACTAATTAAACCTCCCAAAGGATGAACGAGGACTGAATGTCAAGACTGTTTTACAGCAGAAACATTATGATTTGTCCCGAGTCCTTGTCTTACCTCAAGGTGATTAGTCTGCTCCTCTCTGATCCTCTTTTGGGGTCTGAACCATAGACTATAAAGATAGTAGGCGTTGCATCCTCGGCGTCACCCATCGGTTTGTGGACTGCCGTTTTGAAGCCTGGAGTTTGATGATATTTTGATGATTTGATGACGTCATCATTGGACGTGACGATTTTTGACAAGCTGAGGAGGATGACGCAACCAAGCCAGCGTTGTTTATGGCTGCAATGGCGCTCTGCTAAGCTAAACGCTAAAGAGGGAAAGTTGCAGAACTTCAACCCTTCTGAAGCGAGATGTCCACAGTGTTAGCATGGTTGCGCATCGCTAATCCTCTGTTCTGATTGGTCCTAAATCATCCCCTGCTTTTATTGTCTATTTTAAAATAAATGGGACCATCATTTACTAAATGAACATCATGTTGTATTGATGAAGACTTGAAACTAGCGATTGAGAACATGAACTCATTATGAAAATGTTATCTGAGGTAATAAATCAAGAGAGAAGTCGGCTCATTTTCTCAGACTTTTTAGAAACAGACTTCTCGTTGGAGCCAGAGGAGTCTCCCCCTGCTGGTCGTTAGAGAGAATGCAGCTTTAAGGAGTCTCCCCCTGCTGGTCGTTAGAGAGAATGCAGCTTTAAGGAGTCTCCCCCCTGCTGGTCGTTAGAGAGAATGCAGCTTTTTTTTTTTTTTTAAAGATTATTTTTTGGGGCTTTTTCCCCTTTATTTTTGAAAGTGGATAGATATGAAAGGGGGAGAGAGATGGGGGAGGACACGCAGCAAAGGGCAGCAGGTCGGATTCGAACTCTGCGCCGCTGCAGGACTCAGCCAACATGGGGCGAACGCTCTTACTGGGTGAGCTAGAGGTCGCCCCCGAGAATGCAGCTTTAAGGAGTCTCCCCCTGCTGGTCGTTAGAGAGAACGCAGCTTTAAGGAGTCTCCCCCTGCTGGTCGTTAGAGAGAGCGCAGCTTTAAGGAGTCTCCCCCTGCTGGTCGTTAGAGAGAACGCAGCTTTAAGGAGTCTCCCCCTGCTGGTCGTTAGAGAGAACGCAGCTTTAAGGATTTTTTCAGTCTGTGGATCTGAAACGCCGCCGAGCTGCGAGGGAAGTTCAGGACGTCTCACTCTCCTTCAGTTTCTTATTCATTTTTTGAAATATGTTTTATTTCCCTTGTAGTAGCCACACAGTTGTACAACTAAGGGCGCCGTCCACACGGAAACGCTCTTTGGTGCAAACGCACATGTTTTGCGTCGTTTTGGCCGATCATCCTGTAAACTACCTGAAGACGCACTTTTTAGAAAATTGGTCCCAGGGTGAAAAATTTGAGTCTTCGTTTTGGACGCCAAAACCGCATACTTCCGTATCGATGATGTCATCGCCACACCCATTGAACTCTAACCTTCGACCTCTTATCCCGCGACGACGTCTCATAACAATGGCGGACTACGCGCTGGTGTAGTTTCTGGTTTCCTTGCACTAGACATTTTCATCGTCTTTTTGTGTTTTGGTTTGGTCTCCGTTTTTTTGGTGAATTTCTGTAGCAGAAACAGCGCCGCCTACAGGCCTGGAATATGAAGTAGCGTGTTGAGTAATTTACAAATGGATCCGTTTGGACGCTAATATTCTCGACACAACGCCAGGGAAGACGGGGGGGGAATGCTGGTTTTGGTACGTGTGGACGTGGCCTAAATCACCTTAAAGTATTGTGTCTTTGTCTTTGTTGGGTTAAGAAGTTAAACCCCTACGGCTAAAGAGGCTGACACTGTAAAAGGATTGAAGGGAGAAAGCAGCAGTTTGGATCCACATTTACAAGAAGAATAACATTTTATTACAAGTCTGTGATTTCCAGGAAAGTACCGTGTAATTTGGCACTAATTATAGGAAATTGGAGCACTTCTACTTGATTAATTCCAATTAATTGCAAGCGTTAAAAGCTAATGTAACCTTGAGTCATTTTGTCAGTGCACTGCACATCATTTGCTCATGCTTATTTATGTTACTCAACACAGTTGGAACTTACAGATCAATGAGATGAAGGTAGAAAACATTTTTCACTCCCACAGCTACAGCTAGCTATGAATAGATGTGGAAACACCCATGAACAAAATCTACTGGCTGCTTAAAGGTGCAGTAGGTAATACTTCTAAAAGTACCTTTCTGTCATATATCTGCTGAAACTGACCCGATGTTCCAGTAGAACTACATGAAGCAGGTCATTCCTCTGGCTCCACCTACAGCCTGGAGGGGGATTTACAAAAATCCACCACTCCCTGTTCAGATGCACCAATCAGGGCCAGGGGGCGTGTCTAACTGTTCCGATGCACCAATCAGGGCCAGGGGGGAGGGTCTAACTGCGTGTCAATCACTGCTCATGCACACGCATTCATTCTCCCTTGTGGGGGGAGGGGCTGAGAAGTTGTTGATGTTCAAATTCTTTGGCTAAGTCTTCACAATCCGACCTACGGCAGCTTTAAGACATGTTCTTAATATACTATAGTATGATTTTATGTTTAACTTTTTTGAACTACTATACTATGCTTTTTATGACATATTATACTATGACATTTTGTGTCTTTTTTGACATTATGTACTATGACTTTAATTTACTTTTTTCAATGAACTATGATGAAGTTTTTATAATTTTTTGACATACTATACTATGACTTTTCTATGATTTTTTTGACATACTATACTATGACTTTTTCATCACTTGTTCGACATATACTATGACTTTTCTATGATTTTTTTGACATACTATACTATGACTTTTTCATCACTTGTTCGACATATACTATGACTTTTTTATAATTCTTTTCGACATACTATACTATGACTTTTTTATCACTTTTTTTGACATACTATACTATGACTTTTCTATGATTTTTTTGACATACTATACCACAACTTACAACATACTAAACTATGGTTTTTGTATCGTTTTTTTGACATACTATACTATGACTTTTTTATAACATTTTTCAAAAGACCACAGGTCAGAACTGAACTTGCGACCACTGCGTCGAGGACTGAGCCTCTGTACATGGGCTCTGCTAGGTGAGCTAACCAGACGCTCGATATTTCAACTTTTTGATACATATTCTATAAATGTTTTTTCTTCCTTTTTTGACATGCTATTCTAAGACTTTTTTAAAACATTTTTTGACGTACAATATGATATAATTTTAGGACTTTGGAAATAGAAGGTGAGAGAAGAAGAAGGGGAATGATGTGCAGCAAAGGGCCGGAGGTCAGAACCGAACATGCGACCACTGCATAATGCCTCTGTATATAGGCGTGCACTCTACGAGGTGCGCTGCCCAGGCCCGATTCTATAACGTTTTACCACATACTATACTGTGACTTTTTTTAAGGATCTTTTCGACATACTGTACTGTATTTTTTTGTAATTTTTTTGACATACTATACTATGACTTTTTTATCATTTCTTTCGACATACTATACTATGACTTTTTTCGACATACTATACTATATATTTTTATATATTTTTTCGACATCCTATAATATGGCTTTTTTATATATATTTTGAAATACTATACTATGGCTTTTTTATCACTTTTTCGACATACTATACTATGACTTTTTTATATATTTTTTGAAATACTATACTATGGCTTTTTTATCACTTTTTCGACATACTATACTATGACTTTTATATATTTTTTGAAATACTATACTATGGCTTTTTGAATTTTTTTGACATACTATACTATGACTTTTTTATCACTTTTTTTGACATACTATACTATGACTTTTTTTGACATACTATACTATGACTTTTTTATTATTTGTTTAACATACTATACTATGACTTATCATGATTTTTTTTAGACGTGCTATACTACGTCTTTTTATGAAAGTTGTAAACTGATGTTCAAATGTAAAATTGGTTTGAGTGCCGCTTTAATATTGCACCTTTTTCCTCTGCAGACTCGATGAAACATGATCCGTCAGCAGGAACTCACCACAGCCTCACACTTAGAAATCAAAAGCCGAAGAGCTTTCAGGACAAACCGTCACCGTCGCTCTTCAGAGCTCCGAGCTGTCAGAGGACGATCTTCCTTCAGCGTAAACAGACATTTAGGCCACTTTGGAAACCGCCGGACAGCCGCCGCCGTCATCGTCGTCGAAGAGGATCTCGGCACACGACTCTGCAGCCTCGATCGCCGATCGACCCTGGACTGTTTTTGTACACGTCTGCTGACTCTCTTTGTGTTTGTGTAGTAAATAGGCGGTTTAAAAAATACACAGGATCTGATGTGACATCTTCTAATAACTCTCAAATATGGACACAAAAAAGGAACCTCGCATCAGGGATCTGCTTTTATTTTATTCATTTAGGTCTGTAAACACTGTAAAGACTGTCAGAGCCGGACGCCCTCGTCCTTTCACAGCAAGCATCCTTCACCCCGATGCACACCTGAACCTCTCGTTTACTGGGACTGGAGATGACGATCACTGGGGATGTGTTGCCACAGTAACAAATAGGAAAATCTTAATCAGTGGTTACCAACCTTTCTTTTAGCTCGTGACCCCTTAAAAATCAACAACAGTATTTAGTTTGAGCCCGCTCCTGGTCAAAAAAGTGAATTTTTCTTTCTCAATTTGTTTGTTCTGAAGGATTTTTAAAGGCCTAATAAGGTGAAATAATCCAGTGCAAAAAAAAAACTAGAAAAGCTAACTGTTTCTGTCTTTGTTATTGGTGCTTTGAGCTAAATGCTTACGCTCTGCAAGAATGACGTTTACCACGTTTTATCATTATGTGAGTGTAGCTTGTTAGCATGCTAACAATGAATTTTGTGGGCAAATGCAGCCATTTTTTGAGTTGTAGATCTGTAAAATCACCATATTCTCTTGTACAGTTCATGTAAATAGACAAAACATTCACTTTTGGGGGGAAAAAAACTAACTTTTTCTTATCTTGAAGTGTTAAACTGTCATCTAAATGTTGTTTTACAATCGATAGTTACAAATACAAACCGTGCTGTATAAGAGACCCCATTTTCTTCCTTTTTTGAACGAGGCATTGAGGAGATATTGAGGTTTAGTTTGAGCCCAAACTGAAGTGAAAGAAGAAGCGGAGAGAGGTGAGTGAAACATGGAATGCTTTTATTCATCTGTTAGAGAGATCAGCGTTAGAAAAGTGACCGTGGACGAAGGCAGTTGCTTCCCGAGGAATGATTGTAATGTGTGGAAGAGAAACAGATATCGGAGCAGATGCAGGATCTTCTTGTACATTTCAGAAAATATTTATCGAGGTCGTTACTCAGGCGTTACGACCTAAAACTGAGGTGGTGGTAATCGTGGCCCCTTCACACTCGGCATTAACACCTCGTCTGACCTGGTCCTGCGTGTTCGTACGTCTCCAATCACAATAAACGTTTGTTTTGGTCAGTTTACTCACGCTTGTGCATGTAAGCCAGAGTTACTTATAAACTTAAACATCCCCAAATAACATCTTTCCAGCCCACATTTAGCTGAGACGTCTTCCGACCCGTAGATCGCCACAGCCAAAACGTCGCGCCACTGGCGGCTCGACTATCAGACCGCCGGCTTCTCCTGGGTGCGTTCTTTCATTGATTTCGAGCCTGCTTTCCTGCGTGTTAATGCCATTTATAAAAAAAAGAGGAACAGCCACTTTGCAGCGAGACGGATCTTCATGCTTTCAGACGATCTAAGTCAGCGTGTTGTTGTGTGCAGAGGAGAGCGTCAAAAGGGGGAGAGAAAGCTCGGGAACAAACTTGGCAACCCCAGGTGAATAAAGGTGTAACGTCACAGCAGATTGTCTTTACATTTTTGTTTTTTTGTGTGTACATCAAAGACGCCTGTTCCCCCCCCCCCTCCCTCTTAGCTTAGCTTGTGTGATTTATTGCTTCTCGTGCCAGAGCGCGAGTAGAAAACTGTTCTTCCAAAAAATAAACTTCTTTACAGTCCAGTTGGATTATCACTGTCGGCTGCAGACAACATGTTCAGTGTTTGCATGAATGTTCCAGTTCAGTCTGAGCACCAGTGCATCGTACCGAGTTAATGACGCGCGCCGTAGCTTTTCCATCTGATGTGAGATTGGGAATTGATTATATGTTTTCAGGATAATGAAAAAAGGTGAAACTGCCTTGGGAATCACTGCATTGGCAAAATGATGTTTCCTCGTGTAAAAAGATCAAAATTTTGAAGACTAAAGAACGTACGGAGGATATATTTCTCTGCAGCACTGATCTGGTCTCAAACAGCCCGCGTGGAGTTGCATAATTATTTCTCAATTTCCCGCTTTGCTTAATAAAAACGCAGACGACAAAGTAATCACGGAGCTGAATTACCGAAAACCCAACAAGGGCTTAAAGTTCGGAGCGATGTTTTTGGTCTCAAAGTCAAACTTTTGTTTTGTTTTTGGACCTTTTTCTGATTAACTTTTAACACATTTTAATCACACACAGTGAGAAGAAAAGAGGAATCACGACAAGAACAAATCCACGAGGTCTCGAGTTACATTCGCTTGGAAAGACAAAAAAAAAAGGTAAAAATAAGAAAAAGTATTAGCAAATATTTGCCTTCATTGTGAGTGCAGCGCGGCCTCGCGGTGAGCGCCCGCCGTGCAAGCGCGTTCCTCGCCACGTAAGAACCGCACGACGACCACGTAAACAGCAGGTTAGAGTCGGAGGGGGGGGGGGGGTCGCCGGCTGCTCAGATGGAAGCGACACGCCAGTGAGACTTCAGTGTAATAATCAGGAATGCATAATTACAGGAGGAATTAAGTTTTTCTCGTTTTGGGGAGGCAGCTTTAAAACAAAACAAAAAACAGTCCTACTTGTGGCATTTGAAACCCCGTTAAAGTAGCATTAAGGCCTCAGAGTTACAAACATGTTACAGAGGACAGAATTCCTGGAAAAGATCTTTCTGCATAGGGTTCAATGCAAAACCTCCCCCGCCCTCGCTTCCCCTCCTCCCCCCGCTTCTTCTTCTTCGAGGAACCGAAAGCAGCACGAACACAACCCCCCCCCCCCCCCCAAAAAAACAAATAAACAGAAGAGAAACAAAAGGACAGTTGAGCAGAATCGCTGTTCACGTGAACGCCCCGCAGTCAGAACCTGGTGCAGCACGCTCAGACGCCGTCTGTGGTACTGTAGGTAGCTGGTGCGTTTGTCCCTTTGTTTGCGATGCGATTGCGTCCCCTCCCTCCCCCCCCTCCCCCCGCTGGGCTCCGTCTACTTGAACATGCTCTGCAGCATGGCCGTGGCGTAGGTGGGGCGCGCCTGCCGGCTCTCGATGGCGCCGCGGAGGTACTGGACCCCGCCGCAGCGCTCCCAGATCTCCTCGAACTGCCGGGGGAGGATCTCGGCGCCCCTCTTCCTCGACAGGCCCGTCTCCTCCAGACTCAGCTCGCACATCTCCATGTCGTCCTTTCCTGTCGCATCAACATAAAAAAAGTACGCTTCAGCAACAGGCAGACATGTCTTTCCAATTCTTTCTTTCTCTCTTGTTCATTTATTTATTTACTTATTTATTTTATTTTTTCACTGGGTGTGAAGGAGGGGAAGGGTAGGGGAAGAATATATATATATATATATAATATATATATATATTGTGTCAACTCTGACAAGTTAATTGTATGATTGTAATATGAACAATGTCACAATAAAGTATATCGGTAGCCTTTGCTCCTTAGCGCCTCCTCTGTTCAGGAGAAGACTGCAGCTAGCGCCGCGACCGCCACGCGCGAGTATAAATACTCACGGCGGTCCCGTGACGTCACATTTGGACGCGCCACGCGCCCTGCGTCTGGTATGTAACGGCCACCGTTGGCGCGCGTGAGGCGGCGAGTAAAACAGCAAACATACGGCGTGTGTTTATGTCTATATCTACATATTTGTTACTTACTGTTGTCCCAACGTTTGCGGCAAAAAATCCTACTTTTTCGTTGTTTTTAGTCGCAATATATACGCCGGACTCCTTTAAGAGAAAAAGTTAGTTATTTCAGGTCCTGACGCTGGAGATCTGCAGCCAGACCCCCCCCCTCCTCATATTATCAGTCAAAACTAGTCGATTTCCGAATGCGACATAACCGGGAGGAGAGTAAAGATGGAAAGCTCCTAAAGCTCAGTCCCATATAAATGCACGGATGATTTTTTTTTGTTTTATCGTTCGTAAAAAACAATATTGACCCTGTAGTTGAAAAAGGAGCCTCACATAAGAACGATATTTCCTCCTCTGGAGTCCGTGATCACCAGCAGATCAGACTGGTTTACCCCCCGACTACTTCTGTCCTGCACGCTGAATAAAAAGTGCAGCAACAGGAACTCGTATTTCATTCCCTGAACACATTCAACGATGGCGATTCCCATTCAGTCAGTTTAACACGCCTGCAGCTGTGAAGGTAACAAGTTCCAGCAGATGTGCGAACCGACTTTAATACGAGGTTGTTAGTCAGCCACATGCTGCTGCTGTGCTCTGAAGTACCAACCATTTCACCACAGCGTGAGCTGTTCTTTCTGATTGACGACCAAACGCTTTTTAAAAAAAATCACACGACGGCGCCAAGAGCTCACAAACCGCAGACCGCTGCAACCCCCTCGGAGACACGCGCAGGTAGGCAGGAGTCGGGAGGTTGTTATAACTCTGCACATATGCTGGGACAGATGGGTGAACAAAACAACTACTTCTTCTCTTTTACTGTTGTGTTTTGACTCCTTAATTGGTACAATCTGTGGTTCTACAGGCTGTTGTGGCACAAACACTATTAAAGGCTAATTTAATTTCATTCTTCTCCAACCTGGACCCTATTCCCCCATGTATTGGTGTCTAAGTGACTGATGTGAACAAAAATCTTTAAAGCTGCTCCAGTATTGAGCGAGAACGCTGTAACCAGCAGCCGTGAACCGGGCTGTGATGTAACCCTACAGGACTGATGTTCAGCAGCAGTTAGTCCACTAAAAGTTCTGTTGTTGCTGCTGACAGACTCAGATTATTATTCTAAGTGTCTGACAACATTATGAAAGGATCCCTACAGAGATAGACCTTTTAGTTAAACAGTAAGATCCTTTTAGTTTAACATGAAACGGCCCCGAAATCACCATCACCAAACTACACCAGACTCCATGTAAATAATCAGGACTTTTAGCGTGTATAGAGCCAGACTCCATGTAAATAATCACTACTTTTAGCGTGTATAGAGCCAGACTCCATGTAAATAATCAGGACTTTTAGCGTGTATAGAGCCAGACTCCATGTAAATAATCACTACTTTTAGCGTGTATAGAGCCAGACTCCATGTAAATAATCAGGACTTTTAGCGTGTATAGAGCCAGACTCCATGTAAATAATCACTACTTTTAGCGTTTATAGAGCCAGACTCCATGTAAATAATCACTACTTTTAGCGTGTATAGAGCCAGACTCCATGTAAATAATCAATGCTTTTAGCGTGTATAGAGCCAGACTCCATGTAAATAATCACTACTTTTAGCATGTATAGAGCCAGACTCCATGTAAATAATCACTACTTTTAGCGTGTATAGAGCCAGACTCCATGTAAATAATCACTACTTTTAGCGTGTATAGAGCCAGACTCCATGTAAATAATCACTACTTTTAGCATGTATAGAGCCAGACTCCATGTAAATAATCAGGACTTTTAGCGTGTATAGAGCCAGCATATCTCCACATGTAAATGGGTGAATTAAGGGTTTATTTCAACCACACCAGAGTGGTGATTGTTGGAACAGTGGAAAGATGAACCAAGACGGCTTTTTGGTAGTTTTATTTAGTTTCTGTCCACTCTGAATGAAGTGTGTTTTACGATGATAAAAGTCCTGATTATTTACATGGAGTCTGGTGCAGTTTGGTGATGACGATTAAATGATCTTTTAGATTGACGAACATCATAAACGGCTCAATTCAAAGGGGATCCAAACATAATTCGTCTCTCATCGTTCACTATCATGCATGTCTTTTCCTGAGGTCCCATGAGGAAGGGGAGGGACTTTGCCTCTCTATTGTCCAATCATAGCTTTCGCCTCTCGTCTCGTTCCTCTCCGTACTGACCTGCCACCAGAACGATGGGATGTTTATCGGGATGCAGCTCCATCTGCCGGGCGATCCAGGGCCCGTCGAAGTGCGCGTACCACCAGCCCTTCTTCTTGTTCTGGGGGTCTTTGTACTGGTCGCCCGGCCGGATGAACGGGATGCGGAAGTAGCGCTGCTGCCGGTTCATGGCCACCTCGTACTGCCGGGCTGGGATGGGCGGCGCCGGGTTCTGCTGCGCTGCTCATTGGATGCAAACGAGAAGAAAACAAAGTTAGGCATCTTCTTCCACGGATGACAGCAACCAATCAGGAGCCAGCAGCCATGTTTACATGCAGCCTGGGGGAGGAGGGTGGGGGAGGAGGGGGCAGTTAAAGGGATTTACTGAGCAACAGCAGCCGTCTTCCTGTTTATCGACCTGCGTGTTAACGCGTCAAAGAGACCCGCCCTGCTGAAGTGCCCTCGAGCTAAATATGGACCTCAGCAGCTCCAGCGGGGTCAGTGTGAGAGAATTTCCCTTCACAGGAAAATCAAAGCCCTGCACAATGACGTTTCCTCCTCTCATTCCCCCTGCTCTGGTGTTCCCCCTCTCATTCCCCCTGCTCTGGCGTTCCCCCCCTCTCATTCCCCCTGCTCTGGTGTTCCCCCTCATTCCCCCTGCTCTGGTGTTCCCCCCTCTCATTCCCCCTGCTCTGGCGTTCCCCCCCTCTCATTCCCCTTGCTCTGGTGTTTCCCCCTCTCATTCCCCTTGCTCTGGCGTTCCCCCCCTCTCATTCCCCCTGCTCTGGCGTTCCCCCCTCTCATTCCCCCTGCTCTGGCGTTCCCCCCTCTCATTCCCCCTGCTCTGGCGTTCCCCCCCTCTCATTCCCCCTGCTCTGGTGTTCCCCCTCATTCCCCCTGCTCTGGTGTTTCCCCTCTCATTCCCCCTGCTCTGGTGTTCCCCCTCATTCCCCCTGCTCTGGTGTTTCCCCCTCTCATTCCCCTTGCTCTGGCGTTCCCCCCCTCTCATTCCCCCTGCTCTGGCGTTCCCCCCTCTCATTCCCCCTGCTCTGGCGTTCCCCCCCTCTCATTCCCCCTGCTCTGGTGTTTCCCCTCTCATTCCCCCTGCTCTGGTGTTTCCCCTCTCATTCCCCTTGCTCTGGTGTTTCCACCCTTTCATTCCCCCTGCTCTGGTGTTTCCCCCTCTCATTCCCCCTGCTCTGGCGTTTCCTCCTCTCATTCCCCCTGCTCTGGCGTTTCCCCCCTCTCATTCCCCCTGCTCTGGTGTTCCCCCCTCTCATTCCCCCTGCTCTGGCGTTTCCCCCTCTCATTCCCCCTGCTCTGGCGTTCCCCCCCCTCATTCCCCCTGCTCTGGTGTTTCCCCCTCTCATTCCCCCTGCTCTGGCGTTCCCCCCCTCTCATTCCCCCTGCTCTGGTGTTTCCCCCTCTCATTCCCCCTGCTCTGGTGTTCCCCCCCTCTCATTCCCCCTGCTCTGGCGTTTCCTCCTCTCATTCCCCCTGCTCTGGCGTTTCCCCCCTCTCATTCCCCCTGCTCTGGCGTTCCCCCCCCTCATTCCCCCTGCTCTGGTGTTTCCCCCTCTCATTCCCCCTGCTCTGGCGTTCCCCCCTCTCATTCCCCCTGCTCTGGTGTTTCCCCCTCTCATTCCCCCTGCTCTGGCGTTCCCCCCTCTCATTCCCCCTGCTCTGGCGTTCCCCCCTCTCATTCCCCCTGCTCTGGCGTTCCCCCCCCTCATTCCCCCTGCTCTGGTGTTTCCCCCTCTCATTCCCCCTGCTCTGGCGTTCCCCCCTCTCATTCCCCCTGCTCTGGCGTTCCCCCCCCTCATTCCCCCTGCTCTGGTGTTTCCCCCTCTCATTCCCCCTGCTCTGGCGTTCCCCCCTCTCATTCCCCCTGCTCTGGCGTTTCCCCCTCTCATTCCCCCTGCTCTGGTGTTCCCCCTCTCATTCCCCCTGCTCTGGTGTTTCCCCCTCTCATTCCCCCTGCTCTGGCGTTCCCCCCTCTCATTCCCCCTGCTCTGGTGTTTCCCCCTCTCATTCCCCCTGCTCTGGTGTTCCCCCTCTCATTCCCCCTGCTCTGGCGTTCCCCCCTCTCATTCCCCCTGCTCTGGTGTTTCCCCCTCTCATTCCCCCTGCTCTGGTGTTCCCCCTCTCATTCCCCCTGCTCTGGCGTTCCCCCCTCTCATTCCCCCTGCTCTGGCGTTCCCCCCTCTCAAACGGAGACCTTTGGCAACACCGACACTGACCGCCAGCGTGTCTCCTCCGGATTGGGTCTCATCGGTCACGACGTCTCGTTCTCTGAGACTTAAAAAGCTACTAACGTTACCATGGCAACTACCGTCAGTGGGCGGAGCCTCCACGCTGCCTCCTGGTTACGTCCAGTAGACCAGGATGTAGATGAGATACGAGGTTTTGGGGCGTGTTAGATTAATCAGAGATCAGTTCTTCTACTGGAGATAAAAACACGTATGTGCACGGAGATCACTTTGGACTCTAAACTCCGCTTAAAAACCAAAATGTGGCGGTGAAAATGGAGCCAAAGAGTCCACGTTTGAGTGGGCGAGTCCTGCCGGCGGCGCCGACAGCAGAGGGAAGGAAATCAGCCAGACGTGAAGCACGGCAGATGTTCAGGACGGGGTTGGCATACTCATGTGGAACATAAAAAAAACACAGCACTTGAAATAAGAACCTACAAAGAAAAACAAAGCGATGAAGAGATTCAGCCTGCAGATTTTCTTCTGCACAAATGCTCAGTTTGATCTGGTTTTCAGTTTGAAAATCAAGGAAATGGGCATCAAAGATCTCGTTTTCTACTCAAATCGGCTCACTGAAACGTTAAAGTCACATTATGTTAAAGGAAACACAATCATTCCATGAGTCAGAAGCAAAGCAAACGAGAGAAATCTTCTTTCACGTGTTTAAGAAAAAAAAGAACTATTACGGGCGCCCGGGTAGCTCAGTTGGTAGAGCGTGCGCCCATATATAAAAGTTTACTCCTCAACGCAGGTTACCCCCCCCCCCCCCCCCTTCATGTCTTCAGCTGTCCTGTCAATAACGGCCTAAAAATGCCCAAAAATAATCTCAACATATATATATATATATATATATATATATATATATATACATATATATATATATATATATATATATATATATATTAAAGCTGATTCCAAGATTTGAACACCTTGTAAGATCAAACAGTCGTCTGTTTCAGGGCAACACCATCACCAACAAAACGGCGCCCTGCCACCCCACCTTCCAAAACGGCGAGACTAGGCCTGCACGATTAATCGTTATAAATCGAAATCTCGATTCAGCCCTGTTCACTTCGATATTTTTTATTTTTTTTTAATTTTCTTTATTTTCTCCTTCAATTAATTTATTGAAAGCATTTGACATTAACATGTTTTAATCAAGATAGAGCCTGTATCAGGGTCATATTTAGTCCATATAGAGCCTGTATCAGGGCCATATTTAGTTCAGATAGAGCCTGTATCAGGGCCATATTTAGTCCAGATAGAGCCTGTATCAGGGCCATATTTAGTCCAGATAGAGCCTGTATCAGGGTCATATTTAGTCCAGATAGAGCCTGTATCAGGGCCATATTTAGTCCAGATAGAGCCTGTATCAGGGCCATATTTAGTTCAGATAGAGCCTGTATCAGGGCCATATTTAGTCCAGATAGAGCCTGTATCAGGGTCATATTTAGTCCAGATAGAGCCTGTATCAGGGCCATATTTAGTTCAGATAGAGCCTGTATCAGGGCCATATTTAGTCCAGATAGAGCCTGTATCAGGGCCATATTTAGTTCAGATAGAGTCTGTATCAGGGCCATATTTAGTTCAGATAGAGCCTGTATCAGGGCCATATTTAGTCCAGATAGAGCCTGTATCAGGGCCATATTTAGTTCAGATAGAGCCTGTATCAGGGCCATATTTAGTTCAGATAGAGCCTGTATCAGGGCCATATTTAGTCCAGATAGAGCCTGTATCAGGGTCATATTTAGTCCAGATAGAGCCTGTATCAGGGCCATATTTAGATTAGATAGAGCCTGTATCAGGGCCATATTTAGTTCAGATAGAGCCTGTATCAGGGCCATATTTAGTCCAGATAGAGCCTGTATCAGGGCCATATTTAGTTCAGATAGAGCCTGTATCAGGGCCATATTTAGTCCAGATAGAGCCTGTATCAGGGCCATATTTAGTTCAGATAGAGCCTGTATCAGGGCCATATTTAGTTCAGATAGAGCCTGTATCGGGGCCATATTTAGTTCAGATAGAGCCTGTATCAGGGCCATATTTAGTCCAGATAGAGCCTGTATCAGGGCCATATTTAGTTCAGATAGAGCCTGTATCAGGGCCATATTTAGTCCAGATAGAGCCTGTATCAGGGCCATATTTAGTTCAGATAGAGCCTGTATCAGGGCCATATTTAGTTCAGATAGAGCCTGTATCAGGGCCATATTTAGTCCAGATAGAGCCTGTATCAGGGCCATATTTAGTCCAGATAGAGCCTGTATCAGGGCCATATTTAGTCCAGATAGAGCCTGTATCAGGGCCATATTTAGTTCAGATAGAGCCTGTATCAGGGCCATATTTAGTCCAGATAGAGCCTGTATCAGGGCCATATTTAGTCCAGATAGAGCCTGTATCAGGGCCATATTTAGTTCAGATAGAGCCTGTATCAGGGCCATGTATAGTTCAATGTGTTATATGTCACTATTTTTGGTAGCCTACTGTATTTAAAGGGCCAGTACGTCTGTATTCATTGCAGCCTCCATGTTTACAGGTGTGTGGTGATGATTAATGTGCTGCAGGTGCCAAAATAACTCTGTTTGGTTCTGCCAGTTAGTTTAGTTTTGTCGTGGTTCATGTGTGCAACAAGCATTACACTACGTGAGAGAAAAGTGAATCATGATATCAATTCTAAGCTAAAAAAAAAAAATCATATTTTCCCCCAAATCGTGCAGGCCTAGGCGAGACATTGGAAAAGAGCAGCAGCGCCTTCCCCAAACCAACGACTTTCAGAAAATCCCCAAAAACTTCACCAACAAAACAATCAGCCCGTTTTGTTCAGAAAAAGCAACCAGAGCTGCAGAACTCTTCTTCCGAGAGGCGCTTGAACGCAGCTCCCCGCTGGAAGCTCTCGGGCCCTTGATTACTGCTTGTCTTACTTCCTGGCTTTCAGACTTTCTTTAAAGACTCTTTGAGGGATCGAGAGCCGCTTTCGGCTTTTCGAGGCCGGCGGGGAAACGAGGGGAAAGCGTGAGCCGTTCGCGCGGATAAAGATCGGCGCTTCGCGAAGAAGAAACGCTCGCTGGGAAACGCACATCCCACCGCGTCCAGCGCTCCAGACCGAGACACGGGACTTTAACCTCGTCTCCCCGTCGACCGAACAACTTTGTGTTTTTTCTTGCAGACTGATGTCATGAAGTGGCGTACGTACGACACGCCAATCCGTACGCCATTATTGGCGTGTTATCAAGACGCATACTCGCTTTTTAGCGTGTTTATCAACGCCGTTTGGCCTCCATTGACTTCCATTACCTTGCGATTGCGTGTGAATTGACGCCGTATAGCGAGTAGTATGAAAGGGTGAAAATCTGCATCTGCATCAGAAAGTGGCCGTGTATCTTAACACGCCACTTTCTACCAAGTGGCGTGTTTACGTCCGCTGTATACGGCGTAGACGTACACGCGGAGAGCTCAAAATGCGTACAGATATCACGCCACTTGGCTTTAGAAAGTGGGCGTGTATGTTTACGCAAAGTCATGATGTCACGTTGTTTTTTGGGTCAAAATTTTAAATTCTAACTTTTTTTGTTCGTCTTTTTTAGACACTTTTGTCACTTTTATTTGGTCAAGTTTTTAGTCACTTTTTACGATGCTTGTTGATTTTTTTCCTGCGTTTTATTGGACGTCACCTTTCTAAACGTTCATTCATAAAAAAAAAATTTGAAATGCTACAAAATTGAATAAAACAACTAAATTCAATCAAAGTACTGATCATTTGTTTTACTTGTGAAGAGCGTTGTACGTAATCATCCACTTTACTTCTTTTTTTTGACAATTTGATTGAAAGAAACCAAAATTTCTGAGAGGAACTTTTTGAAGACGGGGACAACAGGAGGGTTAACGAAGTGCGTATAGGTTTTGTTTCAGAATTGGTGTAAATCAAACACTTTATTTCCTGCCATCTGCTGAATGTTTATGCAATAATTTGTGCCTTTTCAAACATCAAGCATCAATTTATGGTGCAAATGTCTTTATTTACCTCTCTTCCTAAAAATCTCTACAGCCAAGGTAGCAAACTACACTGAAATGTCTTCATCATTTATTCATTCAGTTAGTCTGCTTTCACCAAAGAGTTGATCGAGACAAACATTAAATTTGATTACTGTCTTGTCAAAATAAAAGCATAATTAATGTAGGATTACAGCTTCGGCCTCCAGACAAACATCGGTCGGCGCCCGCTGCCGGTACGGAGACAGATTGGTAGTCAGCGCTGGAAGCCTCGTGTGGCTGAATGGGCCGTCACGTATTCTAAAATCTTCATTAAGTCTGCAGTGAAAGGAGTGAAGCGTCTGCTCGCTCGAACGCTCGCTGCTGCTTCAACGACGACACCTTTTACAACATTTCTCTCCCAATCAGCGAGCGCGGCCCCCCACTCCCCCGGTCACGCTCCTGTATACGTGACGGCCCTGAGAGCCTCCTGATCTTTCTCTGAGATTTCTCCGTGTGGGGCGTAGATTTAGGGCTCAGACATAGTCAACGCATCGGTACGCGTACGCGTCCGCGAGGCTACGCATCGCTACGCTTCGGCCTCCATTATGCGTCGATGCGTAGCAAAATGTGTCGTCCCAGTTTTTGTTACGCGACGCACCGATACGCACAATACTATGCGTTGTCGTTGGGGGCGACACTGCAAGCATTCAGTATGTAGCTGGTCAACATTTATACATTTAAAATCCATCCACATCTTTGAGTTCAGGAGGTGAGTAAAGAAAGTGGTGAACATAAATACATGTTAATCATAAAAAGTGAGTAGCAAGTGAAGCGAACAGTGATCCCAGTTAGAAGCAGACCTGTACCGTCGTCTAGGGGGGTGGGGGGGGGGGGGGGGGGGGAGTTAATGAGGAGAAGGAAGGGGGGGTGCAGCTCTGCGGTTAGTAGCGTCTCACTCTGGAGGACCACTTACATGCTTTTCTCACAGGAGGTGCATGATCTGAAAGTAGACATGCCAGGTTACATGAAGAACGCAGTGATGCAACACAGCAGCAACAGACGTGATCACATGACGCGATCACGTGACAGGAATCAGACCAGACAGGAGAATGGAAACACACAGAAAAACAGTCGATATAGTGCACATGATGACATCAGCTTAAAGGTCCAACTTGTAGGAATTTCTCCCGTCTGGCGTTGAGATCGTATATATCGCAT
The DNA here is from genome assembly GCA_023631565.1 of Gymnocephalus cernua. NCBI lineage: Eukaryota > Metazoa > Chordata > Actinopteri > Perciformes > Percidae > Gymnocephalus > Gymnocephalus cernua. The sequence goes on from CM042440.1 coordinate 1,025,381, forward strand.
AAATCAACTCTCTCTCGCCACGCAGTTCAAAGTACGTATTCCAGCTACGGTGGCCTTCACGCTTCAAAAAGCCGTCTCTTGCTCTTTTCAATCTCCTTTTTCTTTTTCTAGGCGATGAAGAAGACTCCTGTTCCTGAAATCTGGATTTTGAATACGTGTGGTCCTCCATGTTTCCTTCTTCTAACTACTACGATACCTGTTAGCAGCATTAGCAGCAGCTGTGAGTTTATCATGTGACAGAGAAAACATGAAAGGTGGAGCAGTATGTCCTGTATGTCCCTCACCGGCTACCGTATTTCAAGATGGAGCATGAATATGGAGCGTCTACACCAGTTCATGTATGAATATGGAGCGTCTACACCAGTTCATGTATGAATATGGAGCGTCTACACCAGTTCATGTATGAATATGGAGCGTCCACCCCAGTTCATGTATGAATATGGAGCGTCTACCTCAGTTCATGTATGAATATGGAGCGTCTACACCAGTTCATGTATGAATATGGAGCGTCTACCCCAGTTCATGTATGAATATGGAGCATCTACACCAGTTCATGTATGAATATGGAGCGTCTACACCAGTTCATGTATGAATATGGAGCGTCTACACCAGTTCATGTATGAATATGGAGCGTCTACACCAGTTCATGTATGAATATGGAGCGTCTACACCAGTTCATGTATGAATATGGAGCGTCTACACCAGTTCATGTATGAATATGGAGCGTCTACACCAGTTCATGTATGAATATGGAGCGTCTACACCAGTTCATGTATGAATATGGAGCGTCTACACCAGTTCATGTATGAATATGGAGCGTCTACCCCAGTTCATGTATGAATATGGAGCGTCTACACCAGTTCATGTATGAATATGGAGCGTCTACACCAGTTCATGTATGAATATGGAGCGTCTACACCAGTTCATGTATGAATATGGAGCGTCTACCCCAGTTCATGTATGAATATGGAGCGTCTACACCAGTTCATGTATGAATATGGAGCGTCTACACCAGTTCATGTATGAATATGGAGCGTCTACACCAGTTCATGTATGAATATGGAGCGTCTACACCAGTTCATGTATGAATATGGAGCGTCTACCCCAGTTCATGTATGAATATGGAGCGTCTACACCAGTTCATGTATGAATATGGAGCGTCTACACCAGTTCATGTATGAATATGGAGCGTCTACACCAGTTCATGCGACACAGATTTTCATAATGAACAACTAAAGACGTTACACACTGGGACTTTAACACGGCTGCTAACTAGGGCTGAAAATCACAAGTTGCATCACGATACAAAATTATATTGAGTCTTTCGACAACGATACCATATTTGCTGATATCTGTAAACCTGTAGGTGTAACTTACACCCCCGATAATAAAAACTGGGCTTTTTCTGAAGTTTTTTGTTGCCGTTTCCGACGTTTATCGCCGCTTTTGCCGCTTGTTTTTGCCGCTTCCTTCATAGTATTGGAACGTGGATTATTGAGTCAATATATCGATGTATCGTTACACCCCTACTGCTAACATAGCACCTAATAATATATATATACATATACATATATATATACTGTAGTGTATACAGTACTGTGTACATCTATATTCAGTTCAATCACAGGGAGACTTTATTGATGCTTACTCTATTCAGATTTCTTTCTCTGTCTCCTTAATAAGCCGACTGAGGGCATTCACATCTCTCACTTCAATCAATCACACTGTAGGCTCCTAATTAGGGATGTCCACACTATGTCCTCGACGTTACGCTTCCAGGATTGCTCCGGGGCCGCAGGAAACTCCGCCAGATATGTAATTGCAATTATGAAATATTCTGTGATATTTTTTGCTGAAGGTTATCATACCGTCAGAATCTTACACCGGCCCACGCCAACCTCAGATGTGACAATTATCTCTGGCGTGGCGTCACACACAGAGCCAGGACTCCCGTTAATAAACACTTGTGTGTCGGCGAGTACGATCGGCCGGCGGACAAAAGCCGCGGCTCTCGGATTTGGAAGCGGGAGGCATGAGAGTGGTGGTGTGTGGCTCGCCATCCGATCAGCAGTCTGAGCAGAGCACACAATAAGAGCTCTCTGTCGTCATGACAACTCAACGTGCGGCACAAGGAGGAGAGAGGCGAGAGACGGAGTCCACTCGTTCCACGTGTCTGAACAATCGTCTGGACGACGAGCAACGGTCACCATTCAGATCCTTTAATATGTTATGTAAATGTGAAGGCTTTGTCCACATTTAAAGGGTAACTTTGTTTTGCTGTTCAATCTGGGCCGTATTTTCCTACGTTATTGTGTCTGAGTGTCTGATGGGAGCAGCAATATTTGAAATTGTTCCAGTATTAAGCGAAAAACAAGCTGTAATGTAACGTCAACGGGCAATTACACATTTTCCCTTTCCGTCCACTAAAAGTTCTGTTGTTGCCGCTGACAGACTCAGATTATTATTCTAAGAGTCTGACAGCATTATGAAAGGATCCCTACAGAGATAGACCTTTTAGTTAAAGAGGAAGATCCTTTTAGTTTAACATCAAACAGCCCCGAAATCACCATCACCAAACTGCACCAGACTCCATGTAAATAATCAGGACTTTTATCATCGTAAAACACACTTCATTCAAACTGGACAGAAACTAAATAAAACTACCAAAAAGCCGTCTTGGTTCATCTTTCCACTGTTCCAACAATCACCACTCTGGTCTGGTTGGAATAAACCCTTAATTCACCCATTTACATGTGGAGATATGCTGGCTCTATACACGCTAAAAGTAGTGATTATTTACATGGAGTCTGGCTCTATACACGCTAAAAGTAGTGATTATTTACATGGAGTCTGGCTCTATACACGCTAAAAGTAGTGATTATTTACATGTAGTCTGGCTCTATACACACTAAAAGTCCTGATTATTTACATGGAGTCTGGCTCTATACATGCTAAAAGTCCTGATTATTTACATGGAGTCTGGCTCTATACACGCTAAAAGTAGTGATTATTTACATGGAGTCTGGCTCTATACACGCTAAAAGTAGTGATTATTTACATGGAGTCTGGCTCTATACACGCTAAAAGTCCTGATTATTTACATGGAGTCTGGCTCTATACACGCTAAAAGTCCTGATTATTTACATGGAGTCTGGCTCTATACACGCTAAAAGTAGTGATTATTTACATGGAGTCTGGCTCTATACACGCTAAAAGTAGTGATTATTTACATGGAGTCTGGCTCTATACACGCTAAAAGTCCTGATTATTTACATGGAGTCTGGTGTAGTTTGGTGATGGAGATTTCGGCGCTGTTTCATGTTAAACTAAAAGGATCTTACACTAGCTAGCTGATGTGATCTTACCTAGGTACTGAGCATGTGCAACTCCCAACAAAGATGGAACAGAAGTGAGATGTCTCACTCTGTAGCTAAAACAGAGAGCTCAACACACAGGGTGAAAAGAGGAGCTGCAGCAATGTGCAATACGACAAATATATGGTGTTTTCTGAAAATTACACCACATAAACTTATTCTGGTACAACCTCTAAATACAATGATGAACCCGAAAATGAGCATAATTTGAGCACTTTAAAAATATGCAAATAAAACCCTTTGGTTCTCAGTTTCCTGAACAGACAAGAACACGCTCAGCCTCATTTAAACATCCAAGCAGTGCAGTAATGTGTTGTGTTGTCGTACCGTAGTCGGTGACAGATTTCGGCGCTCGCTGCGGCTCCGTCTCCGTGTTCCTCTTCTTGTTCTTTGACTTCCAGGCGTGGTAGACTTTGAGCCGGCGGTGGAACTCCTCCCTGCAGGCGGCCAGCAGCTCGATGTCTGCAGGAGACGGAGTCAGAAAAACCAGTGAGAACAAATACGGAAACTATTTACTAAGTAAATGTCAGAACTGTACTTTTTCCCGCCTCGGCAAGGTGACCTTTGAGAAGACAGAATTTCCATCCAGGAAGTTTGCGTTCGTACCAGCTTGGAACTGCAGAAACAACTACTGTATCCCTGACTCTAAGTTCTGTTACTTTCACCTGTGTTTCATTAGTAGTTCCACTTCCCCTCGTTCACTTCCCTTCAACCCTTGTTCACTTCAGTTTTTTCAGCAGGCGGGGATTCCCCCCCGCCAAGGATAGGGCACGTTTATAACCACTAATGAAATGCAGCGTTAGTGTTGTTAAAGTGCTCAAACTGACTCAGGTTGGCCTAAAACATGGCTTTGTGCTGCTGATGGCTGAAGGTCTGGCTAGTCCACACAGCATTCTGGGATGGGGTGAAAAACTTGCTCTGGTTTATTGGCATTTCTTTAAACCAATCACAATCATCTTGGGCGGTGCTAAGCTCCGGACGGAGCCGCGGTGCCTCTGCTAAATAGTCTCAGGAAGGAACTTGTTTTGGTGGAACATGTGTACGTTCAAAAGTAGTTTTACAACAGAAACCTCAGATTGGACAGATAGTCTAGCTAGCTGTCTGGATTTACCCTGCAGAGATCTGAGGAGCAGTTAACCACAGTCCTCACAAATCAGCCGGAGGTTAGAACGCCAACACAGAGACAGAGAAAGGAGACGCACATCCGGCTGAAAAGAGGGACATCCGGTGGAATTTCCGTTGGTAGTTGAACAATTCAGGAAATGAAATGTCGTCGATATAGACTATTGTGAAAGTTATGCCGCATTTCCACTGCATGGTACGGCTCCGCTGGACTCGTTCTTTTTTAAATTTTTTATTAGCAGAAGTTTTGGATAGTAGCTGGTACTTTTATTTGTACCACCTCTGTCGAGAATCCAAACAAGCTGAGCCGAGAAGGTGGAGGTAAAACCATAGACTGTATAATATTAATGGACAAAGCATCCGGTTCAGCGAAGTGCTGCAAATGTGGAAGTGCCTTAAACCTGCGTTCTCTCTGAATTCCTGCAGGGGGAGACTCCTTAAACCTGCATTCTGTCTGAATTCCTGCAGGGGGAGACTCCTTAAACCTGCATTCTGTCTGAATTCCTGCAGGGGGACACTCCTTAAACCTGCATTCTGTCTGAATTCCTGCAGGGGGAGACTCCTTAAACCTGCATTCTGTCTGAATTCCTGCAGGGGGAGACTCCTTAAACCTGCTTTCTATCTGAATTCCTGCAGGGGGAGACTCCTTAAACCTGCGTTCTCTCTGAATTCCTGCAGGGGGAGACTCCTTAAACCTGCATTCTGTCTGAATTCCTGCAGGGGGAGACTCCTTAAACCTGCTTTCTATCTGAATTCCTGCAGGGGGAGACTCCTTAAACCTGCGTTCTCTCTGAATTCCTGCAGGGGGAGACTCCTTAAACCTGCTTTCTATCTGAATTCCTGCAGGGGGAGACTCCTTAAACCTGCTTTCTATCTGAATTCCTGTAGGGGGAGACTCCTTAAACCTGTATTCTGTCTGAATTCCTGCAGGGGGAGACTCCTTAAACCTGCATTCTGTCTGAATTCCTGCAGGGGGAGACTCCTTAAACCTGCTTTCTATCTGAATTCCTGTAGGGGGAGACTCCTTAAACCTGCTTTCTATCTGAATTCCTGCAGGGGGAGACTCCTTAAACCTGCTTTCTATCTGAATTCCTGTAGGGGGAGACTCCTTAAACCTGCATTCTGTCTGAATTCCTGCAGGGGGAGACTCCTTAAACCTGCTTTCTATCTGAATTCCTGCAGGGGGAGACTCCTTAACCCTGCTTTTTATCTGAATTCCTGCAGGGGGAGACTCCTTAAACCTGCATTCTGTCTGAATTCCTGCAGGGGGAGACTCCTTAAACCTGCATTCTGTCTGAATTCCTGCAGGGGGAGACTCCTTAAACCTGCTTTCTATCTGAATTCCTGTAGGGGGAGACTCCTTAAACCTGCTTTCTATCTGAATTCCTGCAGGGGGAGACTCCTTAAACCTGCTTTCTATCTGAATTCCTGTAGGGGGAGACTCCTTAAACCTGCTTTCTATCTGAATTCCTGCAGGGGGAGACTCCTTAAACCTGCATTCTGTCTGAATTCCTGCAGGGGGAGACTCCTTAAACCTTAAACTGAGTCAAATCGAGCCTGAACGTGCAGTGGAAATGAGGCATATATCTACAAAATATCAGCCTAACACCAATTTGTTTATTTACCTCCTAAACTAAAAAATGTGGATAGTTTTTATGTATTTTTTAAGTACATCATCATTTCTACAATTCATTTTCTAAATTAGCCAAGCTACTTAATCTTCCCATGCACCCCTGTTTGGGAATGACTGCTCTAAAATAACTTTGCATGCTGCACAAATAACATTTCCCTTGACTGGAATTAACCACGACTTCATGGTGGTGTTCATGATAAACCTGTTAAACCTCCAACAATTATTACCGTCATGACTTTTGTTAATTTTCTCTCCAAAACTGCCTCACCGTTCATGAATATCCTTACAAATGAATCAATTCAGTGTGTGTGAATGTGCACTCACACGTACCGTACACGGACAGACTAACAAAAGACGCTTTAAACACCTCGCAGGATTAAGACAAAACATTTCATCAGGATGACTCAGATCGATTTTTAAGAGGGGATAAAAAAACAACATTCAGTTTACTCAATTCATCCAAAGTGCAAGGACTAAAAGTGTGCTATGAGATGCTTAATGCACACTAAGTGCTGAAGTAACCTGAACAAAAATACTTTGGAGGCTGAAACTTCAATTTAGCGTGCGGAGCTGAACTCCTGGCAGAATAAATCAGAATGTATCAGGTGTCAACAACCCCTCGTCTGTCGCTGCGTTATGTTTTATTCTGCAGATGATCATGAGCGCCGGCCGTGACCGCATCAGTATTCAGTCTGGTCCTCTGTCTGGGAGGCGAGCTGAGCGGCCTGTTAACAGCCAACACAGTCACTGCTGTTTGCCGATGTGTGGCCGCCCTGCAGGCTTTTGTTTCTGCACACATTCGTTTCTGGGACGCTGCCGGGCGTCCGCCCTTCACGCTTCCTGCTGCGTGAGATAAGGACCGCTGAGCTCTTGGGTTAAACTCAACATTATGAGAGGATAACAGAGGAAACGTGGTAGATATTCTCCCCTGGCTCTTTGCTCTCCCCCTATATTGAATCATAAATCGGCCCGAGGAGGACATTCACAATCATATCAGTGTGCCGCCGTTTTAACCTTCGACCTCCTTTTGTTGTTGGAATGCTGTTGAGTGTGTGAGTCGAGTGCAGATGTGAGTTGCGCACGCGTCACTTTGCGACAGCCCCACACAAGGTCGGCTACACCAGATTTCACGCAGATCTGGTTTGCTGTTAGCCACAAAATAATGAGATAGGTACATTACATAGCAGTAATTTATTATTTAGCGTAAGGCATCACATTTTCACGGCATGATCCCTGACGTCAGTTGTACATCAGAGGCCGAAATAGCCGACAAGAACCTGCTAATGCCCTTTACTTAGTTACTTAGTCATTGTTTGTTTTTTATTGTAATGTTTGTTACCCAGAGACAGGTGGGGTTGTGGGATGGGCCCTCAGAAATGGGGGAAGGGTGGGCGGGGTTGGGATAAGGAAAACATTGGAATTATGAGCATTGTTTTTATGTCATTCTGCCATTGTGGATGTTTTGTATTATTATTGATGCTCAATAAAAATATATATATATCAATATATAAAAGAACCTGCTAACGAGAGACTTCTGTAATGTCAAGACAATAAAAAATGGAGTTACATGACCAAGTTGGTTCACTGCTAGCTACAAGTTAGCAATCAGACACAACAAAGGCTGTCACTTGAATGGCGTTTTGAGCTAACGTTAGCAATCAAACAATCATAAATTAGCTAATTGCTTGCAGCCAGATCCGGATCCATTGGCGTTATGCCGTAAACTGTTTAAATCTGAGCATGCACAACTCACATCTGCACTCGACTCACATCGGGTAGTGACACAAACAATCTGTTGTTCTATTGTTCTTCGTTTCCATCTTTTACTTACCACGCTGCAAAAATACAAGAAAAAGTCCTGGACTCAAAATGTTACTCAAAGCAAAAGTTTGACGTTTTGACGTCGGACGATGAATATGAAGCTACAGCCGGCAGCTAGTTAGCTTAGCATAACAGGGTTTCTCGTGCAGAGGAATTTTTACAAAAAAAAAAAGAACAGCACCTTCTTCCTGTTCCATCTACCGATGCCAATCCAAATCTGACTTTTCAACTCAATGACAGGTCACATTTCACTAGGGTTGGGTACCGAGACCCGGTGCTAATACGGCACCAGTGCCTAAACGACCGGTATCTACCGGACCGAATAGCAACACAGATTTTGGTGCCTCATTCTGGGGCCACTGAAATGCCTGCGCCGCTCTATGATGCTCTGAAACAGACGTTAGAGGCAACAGAAGCATCGCTGCACGGGACGCTAGTTAACACGACACTCGACAGCAGCTAACGTTAGCCTAGCGTTAGCTAGCAGCTGGAGTAAACATGGTGCTGACAGCTAACGTTAAACGGTGTGTCTGTATTTCCCTGTAGAGGATTCCAACAGCGAGACGTTTAACAGTCTGCAGCTGCCGTTGTCTGAACAACAACACAGGCGGTGCGTTCACTTGAAACTTGCCAGCCTCGCGGTGCATTCAAAGTTATTGTAAAAATACCCATCTGGTGGTTGTTTTTGGCGTTCAACAGCAATCTACTGGTGAAATAAGTTATTGTTATAAGCTATAGTTATTACTATATTATTAAATCATTTAATTTTGACCATATGGCCTTAAGCAAATAATAATAATAATAATAATAATAATAATAATACATTTTATTTGTAAAGCACTTTTCATAAGAAAATCTCAAAGTGCTACAGAAACCACATCAAAACACATTAATAATAGAAAACAACAGAAGACATATACAATCAATAAAATACATACAGGAAATACGCATTTGAAAGAAAAACAGCTAAACGAGCAGTTGAGTGCAAATAAACAATAAAAGCAATAAACAAGTCGTTCTTTATTTTTACTTTCTTAAAAAGTACCGGTTCAGGCACCGGTACTGGAAAAAACCCAAACGATACCCAACACTACGTTCACAACAATTCTGACGTTTTAAAACCAAAGTGGCAATGACTCAGCAATACTAGCCCCGTATCTATATAAAAGACTGTCATCTGCTTTCTAAATGTCAGTGTGAAGGCTGAGTAGCTCGCAGCAGTCTTGATTGTTTTCATCATGACACTCTCTGGTATTTTAAAGCAATACACCGGGTACTTCTGTGGTATCACCATGATGACTTTTTGTAAAATGAGTCTTTCTCTGTTCTGCTCGACCAGCGATTCACTCCCACATGAGAGAAGTGGCCATAAAATGTTCACAGAGTTCACAGAAATACAGAGTTAAGTGGTGTGGAAAGTGAAGCTGTGGCAGATATTTCTGTCAAAGCTGACCATTTGGTGGGAACGAGGCTAAAATACTTGTGATTTATCAATTATGGAGAGCCTTGCAGTGTGAGGATATGAACATAGTGTGTCCGAACAGCGGCGCTAAATGAAAAGTCAAGGGGTCATTAAACATGAAAGCGGTTCATCCTCTTTGGAGCTGGAATGTGATGAACCAGTTCAATGGCTGGCTGTCTGTCAGATATCTTGATGCACAAAACGGACATTTTCCGGTTCAAAGTGCACAACGTAAAAAAAAACTTTTAGGGATCATCCTCTGAAGATCAAGAATATACAGTACATAGCATATTTTACATCTCTGCAGGGTAAATCCAGACAGCTAGCTAGACTATCTGTCCAATCAGAGTTTTCTAGTTTTTTTGTGATTGTTGCGGGCAAAAATCCTTGATTACGCGGCACGTTTTCTTAAAAAATGTGATGGAATATGCGGGATATTTATGCAATTTTATGCAATGAAATTGCGGGAACTTGCAAGAATTGTGGGAACTTGCAAACATTGCCGTTTGATGAAACAGAGAAAACAAAGTGATTCCCCAACACTGTGTTCTCACTAGGAGAAATGATGTCACTTCATAACGTTCCCATGGCAACAGGGGAAAATGGCTGCTTTTGTGTGAAGTAAACAACATTTTTCATCTTTCTGCTGAGATATATGTGATTTTTTACAACAAAAATGCGGGGTTATGAAATCATGCAAGTCCCGCATATTTTGCGCAATTTTTCGGCAATTTATGCGTTGAAAGTGCGGCCCCCCCGCATAAATATGCGGACTTTGGCTGATTATGCATTGAATTATGCGATCGCATAATCGCGTTTTTCTGGAGGGAGTGGTTTTCTGTTGCACGACTAAAACTACTTTTGAACGTACACATGTTCCACCAAAACAAGTTCCTTCCTGAGACTATTTAGCAGAGGCACCGTGGCTCCGTCCGGAGCTCAGCACCGCCCAAGACGATTGTGATTGGTTTAAAGAAATGCCGATAAACAAGAGCATGTTTTTCTCTCATCCCAGAATGCTGTGCGGACTAGCCAGACCTTCCTCCACCACAGCGCTGTGCAGGAAGGTCTGGCTGTGCGAGACCAGCAGGAATATGACTGCAGCGTGTCAACATGTCGATGACTCGTATTGTTGCGGTGACAAACCAAACCGTGACACTCACCACATGAGGTATTGATGGCGTCCCGCAGCTCAGCGTACTTCCACTTGCTCAGCTCGTACTTCTTGGCGCCGGCAGCGGCCTTGGACGCCTGAACCTGTGGACCTCTAATATGGGAAACAAGATGAAAAGGGGGACGCGGGGAGTCAGCAACATAGAGCCACGAGCAAGGTGTTGTGGGAAAACCGGCAGAATGGAACAGGGAAATTTGCTTAATTCTGAATTTTTATCAAAAAGGATTTACAAGTAATGTGTTAACTTATAGAAAAGATGGGTGGAGCTTACAGAGAGTCAGATGGAATACAACAAATAACTAGAGATAAAGTTCCCAAACTTTAAACTTTTGGTGTCAATTGATAAAAAAATTTGGGAGATTTTTTGCAATTCTTTTGCAAAAAGTAGAGCGATGGGCTTCAAAAGTGCTACAGTTTGACGTAAGTGGTGGCGTTGTAGCGTGTACGGTGATTTGTTATGAATTTTAGATGGTTGTTGTAGCGCATCAGGTCCTCCCCCCCCCCCCATCTGGTAACACACGGACGCTTGGTCAGGTTCTCCCCCGCCATCTGGTAACACACGGACGCTTGGTCAGGTGACTTTGTCGTTGTTATTGATGCTAAAAGTCTCCTTTAGCGTCATATAACGTGCTTTATCTAAACGTGCTTGGCCGGGACTATTGGCGTCCCTTTAGACGCTGTTATGTTGAGGAAAAGGTCGTGGGGGGGGGGGGGGGGGGGGGGGGGGGGGGCTTATGTTGTTGTCCCCAGAGCAAGAACAAAGAACGCTGAATCAGCGTTTAGTTTTTATGCCCAAGTATTTATTTTTTTGATTTTATCTTTCATCAATTGTTATACTGAGCTGTGAACTGTATTCTTGTATTTATTTTATTTCAGCCCTTACCTAGTACTCATTTTGTATTTGCATATATATTGTTATTATTATTACTTTTTATTCTCTAATTTTAATTTTTTAACTTAGCTTTTTAATGTTTGTGGTTTGTTTGTTTGAGTTGCCCTGTGCTGAAATGTGCTATATCAATATAATTGCCTTGCCTTACGTTTCTGTGACACGCGGGAAGAACGGGACAGTTAAAGGTCTCGTATCACTCCAGTCTTGTCGGCTCTCCATTGGCTCCCTGTCAAATTCAGGATCGACTTTAAGATTTTAGTGCTGACTTTCAGGGCCTTAAACGGTCAGGCCCCACAGTATATCCTGGACCTTTTGAAGCCGTATTTCCCTAGCCGGACTCTTCGGTCCTCTGACCAGAACTTGCTTGCAGTCCCTAAGACTGGTTCTAAGACCCGAGGGGACCAGGTCTTTCCAGTCTGTTGCTCCCAGACCGTGGGACGCCCTGCCCCTGTCCGTGCGTCTGGCTGACTCTGTTGTCTCTTTTAAAAAGGATCTGAAAACTTGCTTATTTAGGAAAGCTTTTGGTTGATGGGTTCTCACTAGCGTCCCTTTCTTTTGATATATGTATATGCATTTTATACTGTTTGTTCTACCTATTCTGTTGTACAGCACTTTGTGATTTTATCTGTGAAAAGCGCTTTATAAATACATTTTACTTACTTACTAAAGAAAGAGACTTTAGGAAACGTGCCACGTGGGGACCCGATCCCCGGTCTCCTGGGTGAAAGTCCCGTGTTTGACCCGTCCGCCCCCCCGACCAACCTCCCTACGAGATATTTCCCCCTCACATACTACTCTCTAAACGCCGTGTAGCTGCTGCTCTACGCGGTACGTTCCACTAACACGATGAAGGAGAGATTTTTTTCGTCTCTTCAGACGCTGACAGCCGCTGTCCAAACATCCGTATGTTACGAGTTCGGAGGGAGAACGGGTTGTGTAGCGCCACCATCAGGACAATTAGCACACAATTTGCACTGATTAGGTATGGCACAGGACTGGACTTGTGTGTAAAGTTTGGTGAGTTTTCATGCAGGGGTACATGGACCCCTACAGAGAAGTTATTATATATTTTCCATGTTTTACTCCATTTTCTGACCACATGACATCTGTTATGCGTCGTTAAAGGCTAAAAAGGTGGTTCAGGAAGCACCTGAATCGCCTTTCACAGTAAACTCCACCTCACCTGAAAGTCATCAAAGTAACAAGAATTACAGATTCAACACAACACATGTAAGTCACAGTGGCTTGTAGCAGCTGCAGGATCATTGCAGAAGGTGAAAGCGAGGAGAAACAGGGGTGACAGAGTAGCAGCGTTGCAGTTAGAAAGGGAAAGAGAAAAGTACGTCTACAAAAGAACTACAGAGGGTCTGCGATCGTTAAAGTGCCGCATGCTGTTTCAGTTGCCAGGAGTCAAAGAGCGCCTCTGGTTTGACGGCGATGAGTGGCAGCTCACTCTGCTAAATTATAAATGACCGTTGGACAGTTTTAAAGCGTGCAGCTCGTCTCCAGCTGTGGGCTTTTGCTGTTGGCGTGCTGACAGGCCTGATTAATCCGTGACCGGGATTTGCCCTTTTTAGAACACCGGGGAAGTTGGAGGCGGGCCCCTGCTGGCTCTCTAATCCGATTGGGTTGCCCTGCGTCTCACGGTTGAGAGGGAGAAGCCGCTGTCCTCGGACCTGAGGCGGCACACGTTGGCTTATGGCAGCGAGCCAAGTCGCTTTCTGGCGCTACTTCCTGACGCTGAGTGTTTGAGGCGTAGCGAGAGGCGGCGTGAGCCAATTAGCCGCAGTAATCTGATGAGAAAGTGCACCGCCACTTGCAGAGGTGCTGCAGCGGCCGCCCACCAAGAGTCTGGTTCTGTCCGAGGTTTCTGCCTGGTTAAAGGAAGTTTTTCCTCGCCACTGTCACACCAAATGCGTGCAATTGCTCTGTGGGGGGGGGGGGGGGGGGGTCCCTGTAACTGATAGCGTGGTCTAGACTGACTCTATCTGTAAAGTGTCCTGAGATAACTTCCGTTGTGAATTAACACTATAAATACAATTAAAGTTGAATTGAATTTCAGTGTAGTTTTTACCTGGTCTGATCACTGAGGTCACGCCTACAATGGTGAATTGATACGCCAAAGTGGGCGTGGTCTATTGCACAAAAAAATACATTGGAGTCATTACATCGCATGTATAAAATGAATGTGAACGGGAGGTTAAGGTTAGGGTTTTTATTAGAGACCTTGCTGCTCTTGCGTTCCGATATTTAAGATAAGAAAAGCCTTTATTGTCTCCTATAGGAGAAATTTGTCTCGGGCATTCGAGAGAACAAGATGGCGGCACATCGCGCTGTATTCCCGAAGTTTGCGTCACCGCGGTCACGCTCTGGGTTCTGCGGACTCCGCGGGTCGTCGGGGCCGACTTGCGGCGGGGAGGCTTGGACCCCGTCGTAACTGCTCGCAATTCTAGTTTTGCTTATTCTTGCTTTTTCTTAAAGTGAAATACTTTGTGTCTTTTAACTTTTTTGGTTGTTGTTTTTTTTGTATGTTGAGCTATTCATTCGTTCATTACAACGTTGGAGTTGCAGACTTGGAACCTGGAGGTTGTTGTTGTTCTTGTTGTAAACGCAGGAGCAGCTGAAGTATCTGCCCGTCACCCTGCAGGGTCAGCAGGGCTGAGGGCCGGCCGCCGTACGGAGACGTAGAACAAGAAGAAAATGTGCGAAGAGAAAAGGGTTCAAAATGAACAAGAAGACAATAACCTGCAGAGGATCTTAGACTCTGAGGGGAATTAACTCTTAATTAACTCTTAATCACATTCGGATTATCAACAAATCAACTGAACTCTGCATCATTTATTCTTCTTTTGATCAAACATTGTTGTGGTGAATTGAAGCGGTAGATTGTTGTGGTGAAGTGAAGCGGTAGATTGTGTGGTGAATTGAAGCAGTAGATTGTGTGGTGAATTGAAGTTGTAGATTGTTGTGGTGAAGTGAAGCGGTAGATTGTGTGGTGAATTGAAGAGGTAGATTGTGTGGTGAATTGAAGCAGTAGATTGTATGGTGAATTGAAGCGGTAGATTGTTGTGGTGAAGTGAAGCGGTAGATTGTGTGGTGAATTGAAGAGGTAGATTGTGTGGTGAATTGAAGTTGTAGATTGTGTGGTGAATTGAAGTTGTAGATTGTTGTGGTGAATTGAAGCGGTAGATTGTGTGGTGAATTGAAGCAGTAGATTGTGTGGTGAATTGAAGTTGTAGATTGTTGTGGTGAATTGAAGCGGTAGGTTGTGTGGTGAATTGAAGCGGTAGATTGTTGTGGTGAATTGAAGCGGTAGATTGTTGTGGTGAATTGAAGCGGTAGATTGTTGTGGTGAATTGAAGTTGTAGATTGTTGTGGTGAATTGAAGTGGTAGATTGTGTGGTGAATTGAAGCGGTAGATTGTTGTGGTGAATTAAAGTGGTAGATTGTGTGGTGAATTGAAGCGGTAGATTGTTGTTGTGAATTGAAGTGGTAGATTGTTGTGGTGAATTGAAGCGGTAGATTGTTGTGGTGAATTGAAGCGGTAGATTGTTGTGGTGAATTAAAGCGGTAGATTGTTGTGGTGAATTGAAGTGGTAGATTGTGTGGTGAATTAAAGTGGTAGATTGTTGTGGTGAATTGAAGTGGTAGATTGTGTGGTGAATTGAAGCGGTAGATTGTTGTGGTGAATTGAAGTGGTAGATTGTGTGGTGAATTGAAGCGGTAGATTGTTGTTGTGAATTGAAGTGGTAGATTGTTGTGGTGAATTGAAGCGGTAGATTGTTGTGGTGAATTGAAGCGGTAGATTGTTGTGGTGAATTA
This sequence comes from Gymnocephalus cernua, assembly GCA_023631565.1. Taxonomy (NCBI): domain Eukaryota; kingdom Metazoa; phylum Chordata; class Actinopteri; order Perciformes; family Percidae; genus Gymnocephalus; species Gymnocephalus cernua. The sequence goes on from CM042440.1 coordinate 1,040,681, forward strand.
AAGCGGTAGATTGTTGTGGTGAATTGAAGTGGTAGATTGTGTGGTGAATTAAAGTGGTAGATTGTTGTGGTGAATTGAAGTGGTAGATTGTGTGGTGAATTAAAGCGGTAGATTGTTGTGGTGAATTGAAGCGGTAGATTGTGTGGTGAATTGAAGTGGTAGATTGTGTGGTGAATTGAAGCGGTAGATTGTTGTGGTGAATTAAAGCGGTAGATTGTGTGGTGAATTGAAGTGGTAGATTGTTGTGGTGAATTGAAGTGGTAGATTGTGTGGTGAATTGAAGTGGTAGATTGTGTGGTGAATTGAAGCGGTAGATTGTTGTGGTGAATTGAAGTGGTAGATTGTGTGGTGAATTGAAGCGGTAGATTGTTGTTGTGAATTGAAGTGGTAGATTGTTGTGGTGAATTGAAGCGGTAGATTGTTGTGGTGAATTGAAGCGGTAGATTGTTGTGGTGAATTAAAGCGGTAGATTGTTGTGGTGAATTGAAGTGGTAGATTGTGTGGTGAATTAAAGTGGTAGATTGTTATGGTGAATTGAAGTGGTAGATTGTGTGGTGAATTAAAGCGGTAGATTGTTGTGGTGAATTGAAGCGGTAGATTGTGTGGTGAATTGAAGTGGTAGATTGTGTGGTGAATTGAAGCGGTAGATTGTTGTGGTGAATTAAAGCGGTAGATTGTGTGGTGAATTGAAGTGGTAGATTGTTGTGGTGAATTGAAGTGGTAGATTGTGTGGTGAATTGAAGCGGTCGATTGTTGTGGTGAATTGAAGCGGTAGGATTGTTGTGGTGAATTAAAGCGGTAGATTGTTGTGGTGAATTAAAGCGGTAGATTGTTGTGGTGAATTAAAGCGGTAGATTGTTGTGGTGAATTGAAGCGGTAGATTGTGTGGTGAATTGAAGCGGTAGATTGTGTGGTGAATTAAAGCGGTAGATTGTGTGGTGAATTAAAGCGGTAGATTGTGTGGTGAATTAAAGCGGTAGATTGTGTGGTGAATTAAAGCGGTAGATTGTGTGGTGAATTAAAGCGGTAGATTGTGTGGTGAATTAAAGCGGTAGATTGTTGTGGTGAATTAAAGCGGTAGATTGTGTGGTGAATTAAAGCGGTAGATTGTTGTGGTGAATTAAAGCGGTAGATTGTTGTGGTGAATTAAAGCGGTAGATTGTTGTGGTGAATTGAAGCGGTAGATTGTGTGGTAAATTGAAGCGGTAGATTGTGTGGTGAATTGAAGTGGTAGATTGTTGTGGTGAATTGAAGCGGTAGATTGTGTGGTGAATTAAAGCGGTAGATTGTGTGGTGAATTAAAGCGGTAGATTGTGTGGTGAATTGAAGCGGTAGATTGTGTGGAGATTTTTGCTGAGGACAGAGATTAAATTTGTATGAATGGTTTCTACCCACCTAGACAGAAGTTCAGTCATTTCCTTCGCCATTTCTTCCCTAAAAAGTATGACGGCCCAAGTTTAGCGGTAGTTTTTTTTGCATAAAACTACTTATACAAAATATGGACTGCACAGAAAAAATCTGTTAATGAATACAGTTGAACTCATAAATATATGAATCCGTGCTAAAGTTGACTAAAAAGAGGAATAAAAAAATCTTCTTTTGGAAATTGATCTTAATGCCTTAATTAAAAAAATGAGGAAAAATCCAACCTTTAAGGACACCAATTTTCTTTGTGAATGAATAATGTATCGTGAATAGGTCAGTACACCCCTATGTTAAATTCCCATAGAGGCAGCAGGCAGGTTTTTATTATTAAAGGCCAGTTATTTCATGGATCCAGGATACTATGCATCCTGATAATGTTCCCTTGGCCTTTGAAAAATTAAAATAGCCCCACATCATCACATACCCTTCACCATACCTAGAGATTAACATGGGGTACTTTCCATAAAATCATCTCTCAATGCAAATCAAACCAGCTATTAGGTCAACTGACATCAAACCATGTTAATCTCTAGGTATGATGAAGGGTATGTGATGATGTGGGGGCCAAGGGAACTATATCTGGATGCATAGTATCCTGGATCCATGAAATAACTGGCCTTTAATAATAAAAATCTGCCTGCTGCCTCTATGGGAGTTTAACATAGGGGAGTACTGACTTATGCCCCCTGTATTTCAAGGAAGAACATTTATTTATTTACGACACATTATTCATTCACAAAGAAAATTGCTGTCCTTAAAGGTTGGATTTGTCCTCCGTTTTTTTAATTAAGGCATTAAGATCAATATCCAAAGATGATTTTTTTTATTCCTCTTTAGCATGGGTTCATAAACTTATGAGCACCACTGTAACAAGAGGAACACATCCATGTTGGATTCTTCTGTCTGTGAAGTTCTTCAGTCTTTTCCATCATAAAATATCTATCAGTACTAGTTGAAAGCCAACTGGATTTAAAGTTTTGTTCCTGAGGATGCTTTGCAGCTTGCCTCATATTGTCTTTAACTTTTTATATTCTTAGACAGTTTAAAAGGGAAGAAATATAAATACTGCAGTGATGTTTGTAATGAGCCCTGCGATGGAGAGAAAACCCCCCCTGGTGTTTTTGAAGTGCTTCGATGCACCACTTCAGCATCCTCAAAGTGTGGACCAATTTAATGTCACCACGACTACAGCTGGCTCAGGACAAAAAGCATCAGAGGGACTCTGTATGTTGGTCTTCAGGGTACGAGCAGAGAGAGGTTTGAGGGAGGATGCTGCCGCTCGACGCTCTGACCTGAAAAAGTGAAGCTGAACGCCGCAGCCGACAGACGCACCGAGTGCTTTAACATCCCAGGATGCAGCGTTGAACTATGTTTAACCTCCCGAGAATTCACTGCAGACTACAGAGGACTGCATCTGATGTATGTAGCCTCTCTGGATATACCTTAAAGGTGCCCTGCCACACAAAACTGTGTTTCCTTGTATGTATTTAAATGTGTGCGGTCCATATGTGTGTGTGTTATGTGGTGAATGTGTAGATGAACTGCTACCTCCTCTGTCAGCTCTAGTCACTGGAAAGAAATAAGAGGAGAAATCAGGCCGATTCCAAAAGCTGGTCAGACTGACATAATGTTGCCTGAGCTCATTAATATTCATGAGCTCGCGCAGTTGAGCTGGGTAAAGGATGCTGATAGCCAGGCTCTCATTGGCTAGCTGTTAGCCAATCAGAGTACAAGCAGCTTAGCTGGTTGAATATTAATGAGAACTGGCACAAATCGAGCCGAGTCTTCCTGCAGGCTTTCTACACCACGCTGGAACGGCTTGAAACAAGGTAACCACGGTTACAGAGTCCACGGTAGACCTTCAGACATCACCACAAAGTCATGACATACGTGTGGCCTTTAACAAAAGACTACAACATATCTACGTGTAGCAGGTGTTTGGTGTGTTGGTATTGGGAGGAAACCTACATGGTCAAGCTCTTGAGTACAGTGGTTCCCGCCGTGCTGCAAACAGAAGATTATAGGATTATTATAAGACGGAGCGCCACTGGACAATAATCACAAAACCAATCAAGAGAAGGGGAAGGTGATTCCTTTTTTATCCCCTGAGTCTAAAACCAAGAAGTGATTCTTCTTCTGACTCTGATCACAGGACACGGCCCGAGTTTATCAAACAGCTGCAGGGGACATTTTGGACATCAGTGAAAGAGAAAAGTAGAACTTTCACTTTAACGCCTGCTAAATAAAGCTTACAATAAAAGGGTTTAGATGTAAATATGTGCCTCAATCTCCAACTTTTGTTAAAAGTGACGTACACTGCGTGCATCTTCTGAGGCTTAAACACCGACTCCGTTTACATGCACACAATATTCTGGTTTTTGCCCTTATTCTGAAAAAGACGATATTCCGACTAAGCTGCTTTACGTGGCGAATGAAAGTGAATATTCACGTTTACGTGCAGCCGTGCAAAACAGGATTTTTTTTCCAAGTGTTCCAGCGGTGGAGGACGTGTTGGTGCGCGTGAACACGGCGTCTCCCTTTCATTCCTTCAACCGGCTTCTAGAAAAGATCGGCTCACAAACAAAAACCTGCCGATATCCGAGTCTTTGATAATGTTTAAAAGTAGCCGTGTTTCTTCTTCTTCTTACCGCGTCTGCAGCCCTGCAAACTGTCGGCTGGTTGGTTTGTGTCCAGCAACCACAGCAACCACAGAGCAGACCGTACGCCGTGAACAGGCGAGAGGCCGTGAACTAGCCGACAGTTTGCAGGGCTGCAGACGCGGTAAGAAGAAGAAGAAACACGGCTACTTTTTCCAGTCTGTTGCTCCCAGACTGTGGAACGCCCTGCCCCTGTCCGTGCGTCTGGCTGACTCTGTTGTCTCTTTTAACAAGGATCTGAAAACTTGCTTATTTAGGAAAGCTGTTGGTTGATGGGTTCTCACTAGCGTCCCTTTCTTTTGATATATGTATATGCATTTTATACTGTTTGTTCTACCTATTCTGTTGTACAGCACTTTGTGATTTTATCTGTGAAAAGCGCTTTATAAATACATTTTACTTACTTACTTACTAACTGCGGTGATAACCCCGATTAAGACGCATTAATCGCAGATGCCGATGCGCTGTATACATGTCCAAAGAATGCCTCTAAAACCCGAATAATACCGGAATATCCCACACGTCTTAATCAGAAAAAGCTGTATTCAGGAAAAAAAGGCCTTAATCTGAATATCTACACAGAATAAGCTGTTTACATGACCCGTATCAAATTCAGAATATTGTCATATTCAGAATAATAGTGAAATATTGATGAGAATGTAAACATACTCAACGATCATCAGGTTTTGAACAAGACGCCGTTTTATTACCTGATGCAAAACATAATTTAATTTATTTAAAGATTTACAGCGTCGTACAAGTTGCAGCTGCTGTTTTCTCGTAAGCTAGTAGCTGCAGACGCGCTGTTCAGATGACAAGACTACAGGCTCATTTATGCAGCATTAGTATTATCACGGTACTTAATTCCCAATTTAATTCTCATGTGCAATTTATGTAATAAAAGATCGGTACTCGACGTCAGTGTATTGATGCAATATTGCCGCGGAAGTCACGGAAAATCATTTACGGTCAACGTTACATGCTGTCCGTACGTTAGATTTAGAGACGGAGTCTCCTTTCAGTATTCTGCATTCACTTTGTCCGTACTTGTGGACGTTTTAATACTAACCTAGTTAACATCAGTCTGGGGAGTCTGCTCTGTATTTTCTCTGCACAAGAGGCGGGACCAACGGGCATAGTTCACATTACTCTGTACGCCATTGGATAATCCTTCAACCAATCAGAGCAGAGATCAGGGTGACGTAGCGGCGACGGCGGCATCGACTGGTTGCTGCGCTTCTGTGGCCGCCATGTTGAATGTAAACGAGAAGCTGCTCGGTCGCTTCTCTATCGTCATCGTGTTAAACCAGCCAATAGCGCGCCAGGTGGATAAGCCAGTCTGTGATTGGTTCCTGCAGATTTTATTGTAACAGAAGCAGGAGAGATAAACATACAGGTTTCCAGTCTGAGCTGCTGGGAGACATCACATCACCAGCAGATCAGACTGGTTCACCCAGACTACATGCTAACCCACACCAAACTATCCCTGTTAGTAGGACTATAGTAATAATAGACTATTAGTCATTTGTTCTTTCACAAGTTCTATAGCTTTTCTCTAAATGATGAAAACGTATAAAAAGGAGCGATGTTTGTTTAATATTATGCATATAAACGAGAGAGTTGCCTTTAAAAGATTACTCCTGCACTTTGCTGAAAGTAAGGCTGAGTCAGTGGATTAATGCTTCTTATTATTTCACCCCTAAGAAGTTCTCTTATAATCCTTTTTATAGAGTTTGATAAACCCGGGCCCAGATCACGTTTCTGTTGGGTGACAATCACGCTGGTGCAACCATTAAAACTGCTGATTATTTTGGTCGGATGTGGACGATAAAAGTTATTCTACCTTAAAGAGTAAACTACCGTTTTTTTCCAACCTGGACCCTGTGTTCCTGTGTGTGTTTGTGTCTAAGTGACTGATGGGAACAACAGTCTGTGACGTTGGTCCAGTATTAAGAGAAACAAGCTATGATGTAAGTTAACAGTAATTGTCCAGCTTGTGTTTACCTTCACTAAAGTTCTCGTTTTGCCGCTGACAGACTCAGATTATTATTCTAAGTGTCTGACAACATTATGGAAAGTATTTCTAATGAGGTCGACCTTTCTGTTAAAGAGTAAGATCCTTTTATTAAACATAAAACCATCCGCGAAATTTTGTTCGCTAAACCCACCAGACTCCATGTAAGTAATCAGTGATTTTAGCATCGTAAAACACACTTCATTCAAAGTCGACAGAAACAAAATAAAACTATGAAAAGACGTTTTGGGTCTTCCCACTTTAACAAACCATCACAACTCTAGTTTGGGTTGAAATAAACACATAGTTCACAGATTTACATGTGAGAATATGTTGGCTCTATACACGCTAAAAGTATTGTTTTTTTAAATGGAGTCTGGTGGGTTTAGCACTAGTGACCTCAGAGCTGTTTCTGGTTAAACACAAAGGTCTCAAAGAGGTTTTAAAGGTCTATCTCTGTAGGGATCCTTTCATAATGTTGTCAGACTCTTAGAATAATAATCTGAGTCTGTCAGCAGCAACAACAGAACTTTTAGTGGACCAAACTCACATATTTGCCCTATAGGGTTACATTGCAGCCTGGTCTGTGGCTGCCGGTTACAGCGTTCACACCTAATACTGGACCAGTCAAAGACTGTTGTTCCCATCAGTCACTTAGACACAGAAACACACAGGAACACAGGGTCCAGGCTGCAACAAACAGCAGTTACCCTTTAAATAAAAATGAAAGTGCCTGCTAGTAAACTCTGTTAGTTTAGAGAGCAGAGCGGTGGTCTGGCAGGTTGTTACAGCATGCAGGGGGGTGGCTAAGGTTTTAAAAAAAAGGGCAGGTGGGATTGGGGGGATTAAACCAGAGGGTTGAATCGCCGGGTCTTACGCTGCTCTCTCTGGGGACGATGGAACTGAGGAGCCGTTACTGGGAGGGAAAAAGAAAAAACAAAGGAGAAAATGGTTAAAAAACACAGGATCGAACGGAGACGATGGGTTCTCCAGAGTCTGAGAGCTTCTTTAAATGACAGCTTCTGCTCTGAAATAACACCAAGAAGTTGCTGAAAAGAACAACCAGCAGCCAACAGCCCGACAGAAACTTCCATTCAACAAAATGTCAAACTGAGAAACAGGAAATCGGACAGTTTTTCAGCCTTTTCCTGCGGCTGACAGACAGTGATGCATCATCGACGGCTCAGCTCCGGCTTCAGGGTCATAAAACATTCAGCGTGTGAGTGAAGGTTGAAGCCAGACCTGAACCCACTGGAACATGACAAATACACTGTTTGTTTTCAGTATGAAATGATATCGAATTGATAATCAAACACATCCTCTTGTGTAGCCGGAGTTTTAACTCTCAGTTCTTTACATCAAGGCTGAAGACCTTTCTTTTTGATGCTGCCTTTCCTTAAATAACTATCCAATTCTTATACTTTCGTTGCTTATTTTATCTGCTTTTATATTTCTAACTGTTTTTAACTGCTCTTCAATGTGTAATTTCTTATACTGCACTGTAACTTTTATTCTTGTATTTTAATTGTCTTCATGTAAAGCACTTTGAATCGCCCTGTTGCTGAAAAGGGTTCTACACATAAAGCTGCCTCCCCTTTAAACACACCCGTCTCTGAAAAAAGAAAAACCTTCTTTAGTGGTTTATCGACTTTAAAGGACAATTACGGCGCAAAATGAGCCCAGGGGGTTAAAAACACACGTGTACCGAGTAGAGCTCGGCGAATTTTTAATAAAATAATTTGCGATTTTTTTCATAAAAATCTGCGATTTACGATTCGATTCCCCCCCCCCTCCATTTAAAAAAAATAACTGAGAACTGTAAATATATTTTAAAAATATATATTTATTGTATTTAATTAAAGTGCATCAACATAAACAAAATTGCAAAGGCACTGTGCCGTGTGCAACAAAGATTGTTAAACATCCAAATTATATTTATTATTATATATTTTATTTATATATATTTAATTATTAGTATTTGGATCGAGATAATAAAACCTAAAAAAAAATAAAAAATTACCATTTACCAAAAGCTAGCGTTAGCAGCTAACCAGCGGTTAGCGGTAGCTTGTTTCAAGTTATAGACACATTGGATTAGCATGAGAACACATCGCAGAGAACGGTCGACTCGGTACACGTGTGTTATTAAAGGGGGGGGGGGGGGGGGGGGGGATCACCAGAGACCTCACGATATCATCGCGGTACTTATGTCGCGATACGATATTATTGCGATTTTAAATTATTGCGACATTCTGCGACATATTGCAATTTATTACCTTTTTTTCCAACTTCAAATGTTTCCCAATTTTAAAATTATGTCCCCAAAAAGAAACTTTGTCAACCTCTGTTTTTATCTAAAAAGACAAATTTCTCTGTTTGTTCATCTCACTTGTATTTGTATTATTATTGTACTTGTATTTGTATTATTATTGTACTTGTATTTGTATTATTATTGTACTTGTACTTGTATTGCTGCACAATGGGATTGTCATGCAGACAAACGCATATAAGATCGATACTTGGCGTCTGTGTATCGATACAGTACTGCAACAGAAAATATCGCGATACTATGCTGTATCGACCCCCCCCCACCCCCCACCCCTAGTTATTAACCCCTAGGCTCATTTTGCGAAGGAATTGTCCTTTAAAACGAGGCTACTAAAGCTGGAGATCATCTGAATTCTTTCTAAACTTCTTACGCGAGACTAGTGGCGAGTGTGCGTACCGAATACTTTTCAACACTGCGCTTTGAAAAATGAAAAAATATACATTGTTACATCTCACAAACGTCTAAAAACTAGACATGTTCCAGTACCATAACTTCCTTCCTCATACCGATCCCTCGTGTGATCGCTATCGTTGTTTTACGGCCTGGCTCACGTTTCATTAGGCGTTTTCCCACCGGAAGGACTTCTGCAGTTCCTAGAACTAAAACATTCCTATTTTAAAATGTTTATTATTTATTATACTTGAGCTATGTCCAACTAATGCATTGCAAGACACCATGTCGGGTTTTTAACTCCATTAGGAACATAGAATGGTCTGTTTGTGGTTTTGTACAGTTGTTTGTCTGTTTGTTGTTATTATGGCTGCAGCGCGGGTTAAGTGCCCGAGACAAAGATTAACAATAAAGTTGATCTTGATCTTGATCTTGAGAACACTTTTAGAAGTGTACTTTTTCCCTAAAAAGTACAAGTACTATCCGGTGGGAAAACGCCTATTGGTTGTATAACACAAATACATCCAGAGAACAAAAGCCGTAACACTTCCTTCCCGTATCTCTGACAGTCACTCAATAACCTAAATCAACTACTCTCGAGTAGATTTCTTTTGTGGCTAGATTAGCTGATGTTATGTAGACGATGTTGTGGTGCGGCGGCGTCGGGTACCTGCGTAGGCCGGCGTCGACCTGCACCTCCTCGGGGATGAGCTCCGACTCGCTCTGAGCGATCCTCAACGCCAGCTCCCGGTCCCGCCTCTCCTGCTCCAGGACGGTCTGCCGGGACGCGTCCTGCTCGCGCTCCGCCTGCAGCTGCAGCTCCATCTCCACCTGCACGCACGCACACACGCTTTTTTAAGGTTCAAGGTTTTCTTATTTGTCATGTGCAACAATAACAGAATTAGTCGCTGGGAATGAAAATCTTCGGCCTCAGGCTCCTCCAACAACTCATGAAATCACTAAAAAACACAAATAAAAGCAAAATCTGAATCTAAGACAAAAGAGAAAATAAAAAAAAGTTAATAGTTAAAAAATAACAAATAAAATGTGAATAAAGTAGTATCATTATATAATAAATACATGTGTGTAGACAGTATTGCAATGAAAAAAATGTAGTAGTGAATATATGCATCATTTTATAATATATATATATATATATATATATATATATATATATATATATATATATATATATATATATATGTATATTTCTTTTTTACTGGCTGTCCTGTGTGAGAACGTGTCCATTAGCTGCCCACCTGGAGCGTCGTGTTGCTGGTAACATATGTTGATGTGTGGTGGTGTTGGAGAAGAGATGTCGGCTGCCTGCAGGTGTAAAATACCTGGCAGACTGCAGCAGCATGGTTAAAACACCTGGCAGACTGCAGCAGCATGGTTAAAATACCTGGCCGACTGCAGCAGCATGGTTAAGATACCTGGCCGACTGCAGCAGCATGGTTAAAACACCTGGCAGACTGCAGCAGCATGGTTAACATACCTGGCCGACTGCAGCAGCATGGTTAAGATACCTGGCAGACTGCAGCAGCATGGTTAAGATACCTGGCAGACTGCAGCAGCATGGTTAAGATACCTGGCAGACTGCAGCAGCATGGTTAAAACACCTGGCAGACTGCAGCAGCATGGTTAAGATACCTGGCCGACTGCAGCAGCATGGTTAACATACCTGGCAGACTGCAGCAGCATGGTTAACATACGTGGCAGACTGCAGCAGCATGGTTAACATACCTGGCAGACTGCAGCAGCATGGTTAACATACCTGGCAGACTGCAGCAGCATGGTTAACATACCTGGCAGACTGCAGCAGCATGGTTAAAACACCTGGCAGACTGCAGCAGCATGGTTAACATACCTGGCAGACTGCAGCAGCATGGTTAACATACCTGGCCGACTGCAGCAGCATGGTTAACATACCTGGCAGACTGCAGCAGCATGGTTAAAACACCTGGCCGACTGCAGCAGCATGGTTAAGATACCTGGCCGACTGCAGCAGCATGGTTAAAACACCTGGCCGACTGCAGCAGCATGGTTAAAACACCTGGCAGACTGCAGCAGCATGGTTAAAACACCTGGCAGACTGCAGCAGCATGGTTAACATACCTGGCAGACTGCAGCAGCATGGTTAACATACCTGGCCGACTGCAGCAGCATGGTTAACATACCTGGCAGACTGCAGCAGCATGGTTAAAACACCTGGCCGACTGCAGCAGCATGGTTAAAACACCTGGCAGACTGCAGCAGCATGGTTAAGATACCTGGCCGACTGCAGCAGCATGGTTAAAACACCTGGCAGACTGCAGCAGCATTAGTAGTTACTGCCTGCTGCTGCAGTCTGTCAATATAAAGGATCTCAGCTAAGAAAAGACGCAGGAGGTCCAGTGGACACAGTAACTTGTTGGTATTCATAGAAGCAGCAGAAAACACCGGCATGAACACACAAGACGCCCTTCAACCTTCCTATAAACAGAGCAACCTGGGGGGGGGGGGGGGGGGGGGGGGGGGGGTAGCATCATCTCCTCCATCCTGCTCGTTAAAGAAGGAACCAGGGACTCTAAACCCCCGATGATTAATGCTCCTGTTTCCACCTTTCTCCTTGACCGGCTCAGGAAGGACACGAGGAACTGAAGGTGTTCAGTTTATATCTCTTCAGACACTCAAGACACTGAGGAAGATTTGAAAGTGTGTAAAGTTATGGATATGTAAAGTTATGGATATGTAAAGTTATGGATATGTAAAGTTATGGATATGTACTTTAGGTTTAACACTGGCACACCCTTGGAGGTCTAAGGACATTTTCTTTCAGCATTTCCTTATTTTGGTTTTTACATATCTTCTTAAATTCCCATTTTACGAAGGTACCTGAAGATAAGCTGATACCCATGTGTTGCATATCAAAATGTTCAGAACAAACTCAGCTTTCTGTACAGTGCTGCCCACATCTGTCACAGAGCAATGTGTACAGAGATCAAATTCTTTAAATGTCTTGTGAAAGAAGTTTTGTTGCTTGAGTCTTAGTGCAATATATGAATAAAATAGCAGATAAATGCATAATAAATGTCGAAAATTATGTTTTGTATTATAGTTTTTTTGAGTAGAGAGACAATGGAAAAACATTGTTTGGAGGCGCCCACGCGTCCTTTGTCCTCAGAGGGTTGATGACAAATCGTATTTCAATCATGAATATAAATGTGTGGTTAGAGAAAGAAATAAAACGTTGTCGCTCCTTAAATCCTGAGTCCCGTTGGAGTCTGCAGAGGGACTCATGAATATAAGAGAGGGGGGGGGGGAAAGCCTGACGAGCGTCCGTGAGCTGGTGGAAGTGCAGCAGATTTGTGGGTAACCCAGCCTGGGGCTCCGGGCCCCCGGCCAGCAGCGCCGATCCGAACGGCCGCCGCTCGTCACTAATCCTGCACATGAAGCCGCCAAGTCGACGCTTTGGGGGAACAAATGGAACTGAACTCAGCCGGAGACGGGCAGGACGCAGCCACGCTGGACGATGAGAATAACACCCAGTGAGCAGTTACACCTGCTCTGTTTCTGCTGTGTCGCACGCACGCACACACAAACGCACTCAGACACACACGCACGCACGCACGCACGCACGCACTCACTCAGACACGCACGCACTCAAGCACGCACACACAAACACTCAGACACGCACTCCGGCACGCACACACTCAGACACGCACACACTCAGACACGCACACACTCACGCACGCACGCACGCACACACTCAGGCACGCACACATTCACGCACGCACACACTCAGACACGCACACATTCACGCACGCACACACTCAGACACGCACTCAGGCACGCACACACTCATGCACGCACTCACGCACGCACACACAAACACACTCAGGCACGCACGCACACACTCAGGCACGCACACACTCAGACACGCACGCACACACTCAGGCACGCACACACTCACGCACGCACGCACTCAGGCACGCACACACTCAGACACGCACGCACGCACACACACACACACAGGCACGCACACACTCAGACACGCACACACACACACACTCAGGCACGCACACACTCACGCACGCACGCACTCAGGCACGCACACACTCAGACACGCACGCACGCACACACACACACACACTCAGGCACGCACGCACGCACACACTCAGGCACGCACACACTCAGACACGCACGCACACACACACATTCACTCAGGCACGCACGCACACACACACACTCAGACACGCACTCAGACACGCAAACACAAACACACTCAGGCACGCACGCACGCACTCACTCAGACACGCACGCACACACTCAGGCACGCACGCACACACTCAGACACGCACGCACGCAGACACTCAGACACGCACACACTCACGCACGCACGCACGCACGCACTCAGGCACGCACACACTCAGACACGCACGCACGCACACACACACACTCAGGCACGCACGCACGCACACACTCAGGCACGCACACACTCAGACACGCACGCACACACACACACACACTCACTCAGGCACGCACGCACGCACACACACACACACACTCAGACACGCAAACACAAACACACTCAGGCACGCACGCACACACTCAGGCACGCACACACTCAGACATGCACGCACGCACACACTCAGACACGCACGCACGCACACACTCAGACACGCACACACTCAGACACACACTCACGCACACACAAACGCACTCAGGCACGCACACACTCAGACACACACACACACATACACAGCAGTGTGTTGGCATGTGTGAAACAGCAAGACTGAGGCATCTGCCACAGGTTTTATTTCCCTCAGATCTCTGCAGGACATAGAAGACAACAGGATTCTCAGAACTGACTCAAACTGCATCACGTCTGTGTTCGGATGTGCTACAGACTAAATGACTTCAAATCGATGCGATTCACTCGTTCTTCTAGAGACGAGTGATGACTGAGAGCAGATTGCTGCTCCAGTATCAGAAGAAACACCTGATTTTAAATCAATGCGTGTTGAAATGATCTCATCAGTTTTAGCTGCTTTCTTCTCATTTGAAGACAATTACGGTTTTAGGGCTCAAACTGCAGACTAAATAACTTCATGAGATCATAATCACTACCTAACTGTATGTGTTAAAGCAGAGATCTTCAACAGGGGGTCCGAGACCCTTAGGGGGTCCTCAGGGTTGCTGCAGGGGGGCCGCCAAACTATTGCTTTTTGTTTTGTATTGTTTTTTTTAAATATGTCTGAAAATATACATGAATGAATCCAGCATATTATAAGTAAAGATATATTTTTTGTTGTACACAACATTGCTGAATAAGCTTACTAGCCTACAGCTAATGTAGCTATGAGGTAGTCCTGCTACACCCTGCTACACCCTGCTACACCCTTCTACGTCCTGCTATACCCTGCTACACCCTGCTATGTCCTGCTACATCGTGCTACGCCCTGCTACACCCTGCTACACCCTGCTATGTCCTACTACCCTGCTACGTCCTGCTATACCCTGCTACGTCCTGCTACACCCTGCTATGTCCTGCTACATCGTGCTACACCCTGCTACACCCTGCTACGTCCTGCTACCCTGCTACGTCCTGCTACACCATGCTACGTCCTGCTACACCCTGCTATGTCCTGCTACATCGTGCTACACCCTGCTACACCCTGCTATGTCCTGCTACGTCCTGCTACACCCTGCTACACCCTGCTACATCCTGCTACGTCTTGCTATACCCTGCTACACCCTGCTACATCCTGCTACGTCCTGCTACACCCTGCTACACCCTGCTATACCCTGCTACACCCTGCTACACCCTGCTATGTCCTGCTACGTCCTGCTACATCGTGCTACACCCTGCTATGTCCTGCTACGTCCTGCTACATCGTGCTACACCCTGCTATGTCCTGCTATGTCCTGCTACATCGTGCTACACCCTGCTATGTCCTGCTACGTCCTGCTACGCCCTGCTACGTCCTGCTACCCTGCTACGTCCTGCTACACCCTGCTACGTCCTGCTACCCTGCTACGTCCTGCTACACCCTGCTACGTCCTGCTACACCCTGCTACGTCCTGCTACCCTGCTACGTCCTGCTACGTCCTGCTACACCCTGCTACACCCTGCTATGTCCTGCTACATCGTGCTACACCCTGCTACACCCTGCTATGTCCTGCTACACCCTGCTACACCCTGCTATGTCCTGCTACAACCTGCTACATCCTGCTACGTCCTGCTATACCCTGCTACACCCTGCTACATCCTGCTACGTCCTGCTATACCCTGCTACACCCTGCTACACCCTGCTATACCCTGCTACACCCTGCTACACCCTGCTATGTCCTGCTACGTCCTGCTACATCGTGCTACACCCTGCTACGTCCTGCTACCCTGCTACATCGTGCTACACCCTGCTATGTCCTGCTATGTCCTGCTACATCGTGCTACACCCTGCTATGTCCTGCTACGTCCTGCTACGCCCTGCTACGTCCTGCTACCCTGCAACGTCCTGCTACACCCTGCTACGTCCTGCTACCCTGCTACGTCCTGCTACACCCTGCTACGTCCTGCTACACCCTGCTACGTCCTACTACGTCCTGCTACACCCTGCTACGTCCTGCTACGTCCTGCTACACCCTGCTACGCCCTGCTACATCGTGCTACACCCTGCTACGTCCTGCTACCCTGCTACGTCCTACTACACCCTGCTACGTCCTACTACACCCTGCTACACCCTGCTTCGTCCTAGTACGTCCTGCTACACCCTGCTACGTCCTGCTACACCCTGCTACATCCTGCTACGTCCTGCTATACCCTGCTACGTGCTGCTACACCCTGCTACGTCCTGCTACGTCCTGCTACGTCCTGCTATACCCTGCTACGTGCTGCTACACCCTGCTACGTCCTGCTACACCCTGCTACGTCCTGCTACACCCTGCTATGTCCTGAAGTGCCTTGCTACACTCTGCTACGCCCTGTAACGCCCTACTACGTCCTGCTACACCCTGCTACATCGTGCTACGTCCTGCTACACCCTGATGTCCTGAAGTGCCTTGCTACACCCTACTACGTCCTGCTACAACGTGCTACATCCTGCTACATCCTACTAGGTCCTGCTACATCCTACTAGGTCCTGCTACATTGTGCTACGTCCTGCTACGCCCTGTAACGCCCTGCGGTGCCCTGCTACGCCATTAACTACTACAACTACTATATTTAGTCATAGATCCATTATCTTTACTGTGACTGTTATTGCTGCTGATCATCCCCCCCCCCCAACCGGCTCCGTCAGACACCGCCCACCAAGAGTCTGGGTCTGTCCCAGGTTTCTCCCGGAAAGGGAGTTTTTTCTCGCCACTCTCGCACTGAATGCTCTTGAGGGAATTCCTGGAATTGTTGTGTCTTTGTAAATTATAGAGTGTGGTCTAGACCTCCTCTATCTGTAAAGAGTCTCGAGATAACTCCTGTTATGATTTGATACTATCAATAAAATGTAACTGAATTGAATAAGGTAGCCATCCACATACAGTTAATCTGTGCCACATTTTAACATTAAAACATGATGTATAAATATATTGATATGCAAAAAAAATGTATTTTAAAAGCGTAGTATTGTATGCGGAGAGAGTTACACCCTTGATTGTACGCACCATAACAAGGTATGTGTTAAGGCTTTAGGTCGCCCTACACCCCCCAGTTTAATATGCAACTCCATTTTATACAATACGTGTAGTAGAGGTTCCTGCTCCGTCTCTAAACTAGACTCATGTCCGTGTCTGACTTCAGGCAGCTGTGATTTCAGAACATTTCATCACACTGTGGAATAACTGATTACACCAAGTCCTCCTAAAGCAAAGAGAGCTAAACTTACTCTGCAAACGTGTCACTTTTACCCTCCTTATATTTTCCCACTTCATTTACCTTTTCTCCGTATTGTTATTTTACTACTATTTCAGAGGGCTGGACAGTAGGACTATATAAATGAGCATATCAGAGTTTTCTCAACACAACAAGCTGCAGGAAATGTAACGTTTAATACCGAGCAAACAACGGCGTTAAGGGCTCTCACTTCCTGTAATAAACCACTTCTACAGTAGAGTATTTCAGGTTTCTAGTGCTCAGTGTGTGTGTGTGTGTGTGTGTGTGTCTCTCTCTCTGTGTGTGTGTGTGTGTGTGTGTGTGTGTGTGTGTGTGTGTGTGTGTGTGTGTGTGTGTGTGTGTGTGTGTGTGTGTGTGTGTGTGTGTGTTACTTTGCACCTTTGTACTGAAGCGAGTGCTATAAATCCCTTCGGAGCGAACCATCTGCAAACAGCTGCGGGGTTAAAACAACAAAAAGGCGAACAGAGTGCGCAGGACGCCCGCGGCGACAGACCCAACACCCACCTGCATCCTTCTCTCCTCCTCCTCCCTCTTCTTCCTCTCCTCCTCTTCCTGCTTCCTCTTCAGCTCCATCTCTGCTTTCCTGATGGTGGGGGGGAAGAGAAAGAGAGAGATTGGTAATGTAACCCACACAGAAGGCCTTCGATATAAGCGTGCCAATCACGAGAGAGTCTTTCTTAAAAAATTAGGAAACCGCTTCTTGATAAATGGTCGATAACCCAGCAGTCGGGAATTCATCTGCACACCTCGTGTGCCTGACTAGTCGTGTCATTATCGTTGGTTAGTTACTTCCTGTTTTTGTGTATTTTTCTCTTCATTTTTTACCTCTTTTCTGCCTTTCTCTCTCTCAGGCTCACGTCCACATTTTGTGAAAGTTTTTTCTCTGTCTTAACGTGATTATTGGCCAACAATTATTGTTTAAATAGCTTAGTATTGTTGCACTAAACAGGTATGTATAAAGTATTTAGGCTGCCCACACATTATTAGAGGCCTAATTTAATATGCAACTCAATTGCAAACAGCCCCTTAGCCCTAAATTATGCTAATTACATCTCTACCCAGACGGCCTTATAACCTCTAACAGAGTTACATCTCTACTGAATATTTGTTTTTTAGAAGCCAAGTGATGCATCGCTTGCTCATGGAAATCAGACACACCTTGTGGCGCATCGCGACGGTTGAGGGGAATTACTTTTTACTTCGCTTTAGAAAAGAACACAAAAAAAAAATAGGCTTGACAAGTTTTGAGCGTTTTCTTCAGTTTCCTTGAGAATAACAATAACGGACGTGGATAGCCGGAGTGATAACTAGCTGGACTATGTGGTGTTGTTATTTGATTTTTTTTTGGTCTAAATAAGATAACATACTCCTAAAGCCTGCAGTGTGCCATCTGCACTATGTGATGTTGAGATAAACGACTGCTGTATGTATTTTGTGTAAGTATACACAAGGATGGACGTACAGATTCATGACTGTGGGTACTACAGCTACTACATTTGATCATTGGTCTCTTTTCTGTTTTATGTTATGTGCCTTGTTCTGTTTTTGCCTGTCAAAAGTACAAAAACTAAATCAATATATGTTTATAAAGAATATATACACACAACATACAGTATGTAGCAGGGGGTCCCTGATCAGTTAAATGGTCCTTGTCTTAAGAAATGTTGAAGACCGCTGCGTTAACACATCCTTGTTAAAATGTTTGGATCCACGATGAATAAAACAAGGTACTACAGGGTCAGCAACTCCATCTTTGCCTTCAGTCGGTGACCTTCCCGGTGAATGTCTGGAGCTCATACCTCGCCAGAGGAAGAAGACTGAAGAGAAAGTGGGCCATAAAAAGTAGGCTGTCATCTCTAATGTCTTACATTAGCGGGTAGTGGTTTGTGACGAACACAATGGTGCCCATCAGTCCTCCTAAAAGACTTTACAGACACAGAGGGGGAGGACTGAGGGTCAAACCTGGCCGAAGAACATGCCCGACACATTCTGGGCCGGAAAGGAAATTTTCGGGGTGCAGAACGGGATGGATTTGAATCCTCACCGGTCACGTACATGGAGTCATTTAGGAAAGAGAGAGGGACGTTGTCAGAGATAGCCGGCTCCCTAAGAGCAGAATGAACAAAGATGGAACACAGAAACTGAAGCAGAAGAGATTTTCTTCATCCTGAAATGTTTCTCTATTTTTCTGCAGCGCGGCACAAACAGGAACGGATGTGAAGGCTGTTGGGGGTTTTTCACGAGCCAATCTGACTTCATGTCAGTTTGGAAGTCTCTTAAAGGGATGTGTGGTTGTAAGAGGTACTTATCCAAAGTCAGCTATACTTATTTAAAGGCCCCATGACATGCTGCTTTCTGGATGCTTTTATATAGACCTTAGTGGTCCCCTAATACTGTATCTGAAGTCTCTTTTATATAGACCTTAGTGGTCCCCTAATACTGTATCTGAAGTCTCTTTTATATAGGCCTTAGTGGTCCCCTAATACTGTATCTGAAGTCTCTTTTATATAGACCTTAGTGGTCCCCTAATACTGTATCTGAAGTCTCTTTTATATAGACCTTAGTGGTCCCCTAATACTGTATCTGAAGTCTCTTTCCCGAAATTCAGCCTTGGTGCAGAATTCCAGCCACTAGAGCCAGTCCAAGTTAGCAGCAAGTGTGTAACCCCACATTTAACATCACAGACTATCTGTCTATATATTTTCTGCAGTGCACGATCTCGTCCGATGTCCTAAATTTGTGCCTAAATCCGAATGCATATAGATAAAATCAGGATGAATGAAAACATCAGATGTCCTGATTTCTTTTTTGTGATTTCTGTGTTTGAGTAAACTTTCTCTCACCGCTCTGTGACCTCTTCTCCCGGACACCAGCGTTAAGCTGAACACAGCACAAGTACAAAGCAGCCCGATAACCCTTCATAGCTCGGATATATAAAAATAAATCCTCATTATGTAAATGAGTGGACAGTGAGTGTGTATCCGTCCACTGCAGCGTTTTCCACTGAGAAGAGGTCGAAACAAGTGCCTCTTAATGCGTGTGTCACAATAAAAATACAGAACAGCAAATCTGGAAAGGTACAGTTATAAAAAGAGGGAGGTTGAAACGCGCATGAGTTCAAATTATTGACAGGTAGTGTATTATTTTGTATTAACGTTGGACAGTATAGCTTAAAGATGGTACATGAATAAATCATTTGTTTAAAGCTGTAGTGCGAAGTTTCTGTCTCCCCCAGGAGGAATTCTAAGTAATGACAATAAAAAGTGCTGGTGTTACAGGGAGGTGTGTTCAGGTGCATTCTGGGCGTGCTGGTCTTACAGGGAGGTGTGTTCAGGTGCATTCTGGGCGTGCTGGTCTTACAGGGAGGTGTGTTCAGGTGCATTCTGGGCGTGCTGGTCTTACAGGGAGGTGTGTTCAGGTGCATTCTGGGCGTGCTGGTCTTACAGGGAGGTGTGTTCAGGTGCATTCCGGGTGTATTTCTATCTTGAGGCAGCGGGAAGTGATGGCACCATTGACCAACATAAACCTGGTCTAAAGTCAATAATCTAAGTAATGACATGTTCAGCCGATCAACTAGTCCAGCGGTTCCCAAACGGTCTGTTACAGGGTTGTTTGGTTGCACATTGAAAACCATAGATTAAAAACACTTTGATAAGGGTTATGTTTGTAATTAAAGATGTAAAGGTATGCACATTACAAAAAGGGTAGCACCTTACCCCCCCCCCCCCCTCTCACCCTGACCCCTCCCCCATCCCACTTACAGCCGCCTGTCGTCCTCCTCCTGCAGGCGGCGCTGCTCCTCCTCCTCCCTCCTCTTCTTCTCTCTCTCCATCTCCTCCTGGATGCGCCGCAGCCTCTCTCTCTCCTCCTCCTCCTTCTTCTTGTTCTGCATGGCGGTCAGCAGCTGCTCCGACCGCGTCACCAGCGCCCGGTACTCGTGGTCGATATCGATGCGGGTCATCATGGTGCTCTGACGGACACAAAATCAGAGTTATCAGAGTCTATATCAACAACGTTGCATTATGGGGATTGTTCCAGTGCCGCAGGAAGTTCGGCCGCATCGGGGTCATTTTATACACCGGAGTTATATACACAACAAGGCATGCACACGGAAATCTATTTCCTGTTCATGCCCCTTCAAAGTAAAGCTGTCAGCATCTATAATCACGGCCTAAAACACAAACATGTTCGAGGATGTTCTTGACTGTGATTGGATGGGATATCAGAGCCGCAGACACACACTGAAGCACCAGACTGTAACGTCTCTACCGCAGCTTCACAAAAAAGAATAATCCCCGTGGAGAGCATCGGGACTCTCACAGGTTCAGGTCTCAGCAGAAGCTGCCGGGGCGGAAGGTGTAAGAAACCTGAGGAGGGAAACGTGGTGATGAATATTCATACGCGTCTGGCGTCACGGCAGCGTTTTCCCTCCAACAGCGAGCTGCTCCCCAACAAAGCTGCATGACGCTGCCTCGCCGCTGAGTCCGTCAGACCAGAGTTTGTCCCCCTAATCACGACATTTACTGCCACACTCTCCTCTCCTCTCGAGTAAGAAAAGCAGGAGGGGGTAGATAAAGAAGACAGCGTTGCTAAATTATGAAAATTAAACTGCTGTAGTGCATTAAAGATTCATGACATTCATGAGGAAGATTATGTAAAAGCCTTAAAGTCAGAGAGAAGCACACAACGGAATCCAGTTCAACAGCAAATACCATGTAGGGTCTCGCACCCAGCAGGGCAAAGACCGGCGCAGATGCTGGTCTTACAGGGAGGTGTGTTCAGGTGCATTCTGGGCGTGCTGGTCTTACAGGGAGGTGTGTTCAGGTGCATTCTGGGCGTGCTGGTCTTACAGGGAGGTGTGTTCAGGTGCATTCTGGGCGTGCTGGTCTTACAGGGAGGTGTGTTCAGGTGCATTCTGGGCGTGCTGGTCTTACAGGGAGGTGTGTTCAGGTGCATTCTGGGCGTGCTGGTCTTACAGGGAGGTGTGTTCAGGTGCATTCTGGGCGTGCGGGTCTTACAGGGAGGTGTGTTCAGGTGCATTCTGGGCGTGCTGGTCTTACAGGGAGGTGTGTTCAGGTGCATTCTGGGCGTGCTGGTCTTACAGGGAGGTGTGTTCAGGTGCATTCTGGGCGTGCTGGTCTTACAGGGAGGTGTGTTCAGGTGCATTCTGGGCGTGCTGGTCTTACAGCGAGGTGTGTTCAGGTTCAAAATGCAGCTGCAGCTAGTTTTTGACCCCTTTGTGTTGTCTTTCCGTTGACCTGCAACGTTTTGTTTTTCTGGGTCAAAATTTGAAAGTTGGTTGACCCTTTTTCTCAGTTTTCCCGACATTTTTGTATTTTTTTTTTTGTGTGTGTGTGTGTGTTTTATTTTACGTTTTTGTTACTTTTTTGTCCACATCTATTTCTTCAAAATGATTTATTATATTGAGCTCCAGGCACCGCTGGGCAGCTTCGTGCTTGGGGGGCCCCGATTATGATAACGAGGAGTCGAGAGTCTCAATCACTCCGTTTGGGTAAAGATCTCCGAATCATCCCCTCATCATGTCAAGAAATCTCCTCCATCCATCCATCCATCCACACGAGACGTTCTATACGTCGCATATAAATTGGAAAAATATCTCAACCTGGACTTCATTCGATATCATTTAATATTTAAAAAAAAAAAACATTCCTGGGGCTCAAACCTGTTTTCATTTCGTCAAGCGGGGGGGGGGGGCTTACGGCTCCAGCGGTCTGTCGAACTGTTTAATTTCTTGCTGTCCATCATTCACCGAGAGGAGGTGGCACTTTATGTCAAAACACTCAAAATCCTATTTTAGAAACAAAACTCTTCACGTGTGCGTCTGTCAGAGCAGACAAAGAGCTTCCACTATGGGATATATGGAGGAATTTAAGCTTTATATATAATTCAGGGCTGAATATTCAGAATATTAGCAGACACACGGGCAGCCAGATGAGCTTTTATAAGGAGGACTTTAGGCTTTCTATGTAATTCATACATAGCGCTGCTTGATTATGGGGAAAGAAATTACAACTCATGATTATTTTGGGTGAACGTTGAAAAGATGTTGCAATTACTGACAGTAAGAACAAAGAGAAGAAGAAGGGAGAAACAGAAGAATAAAGAAAGAAAGAGAATATGGTAGTGATTGCAAGTGCAATAACAGTTAATAACATGTTACAGGAACACGCCGACTTATTGGGACTTTGTTTTATTCCCCGTCTCCCCTAGAGTTAGACGAGTCCATACATACTCTTCTCATCTCCGCGCGTGTTATAACTCAGTCTGACGCACTAGACTTACACTTCTCTTTATTGATCCTATTGGGACGACTCCCGCAACGAAATTGGCTTTCCAGCAGCAAATTCCAGCATTTTAAGTACAGAATTGAAAAAAAGAGTATAAGATACAAACAATAAACTCTTAGATACATATAGTAAGTAAACAAGAAACAGTAGACAGTAAATAATAGTAATAATAATAATAAAGATAAATAAAGATAGACAATAAAACAGTACACAATGGGCTCTTAGCTAATAACAATTGAATACAAATTACCCTAGCTTAGCACAGATCCTGGAGGTAACCGGCTCCATCTAGCCTAGCTTAGCACAGATCCTGGAGGTAACCGGCTCCATCTAGCCTAGCTTAGCACAGATCCTGGAGGTAACCGGCTCCATCTAGCCTAGCTTAGCACAGATCCTGGAGGTAACCGGCTCCATCTAGCCTAGCTTAGCACAGATCCTGGAGGTAACCGGCTCCATCTAGCCTAGCTTAGACCAGATCCTGGAGGTAACCGGCTCCATCTAGCCTAGCTTAGCACAGACCCTGGAGGTAACCGGCTCCATCTAGCCTAGCTTAGCACAGATCCTGGAGGTAACCGGCTCCACCTAGCCTAGCTTAGCACAGATCCTGGAGGTAACCGGCTCCATCTAGCCTAGCTTAGCACAGACCCTGGAGGTAACCGGCTCCATCTAGCCTAGCTTAGCACAGACCCTGGAGGTAACCGGCTCCATCTAGCCTAGCTTAGCACAGACCCTGGAGGTAACCGGCTCCATCTAGCCTAGCTTAGCACAGATCCTGGAGGTAACCGGCTCCACCTAGCCTAGCTTAGCACAGACCCTGGAGGTAACCGGCTCCATCTAGCCTAGCTTAGCACAGACCCTGGAGGTAACCGGCTCCATCTAGCCTAGCTTAGCACAGATCCTCGAGGTAACCGGCTCCATCTAGCCTAGCTTAGCACAGATCCTGGAGGTAACCGGCTCCATCTAGCCTAGCTTAGCACAGATCCTGGAGGTAACCGGCTCCATCTAGCCTAGCTTAGACCAGATCCTGGAGGTAACCGGCTTCATCTAGCCTAGCTTAGCACAGATCCTGGAGGTAACCGGCTCCATCTAGCCTAGCTTAGCACAGACCCTGGAGGTAACCGGCTCCATCTAGCTTAGCACAGATCCTGGAGGTAACCGGCTCCATCTAGCCTAGCTTAGCACAGATCCTGGAGGTAACCGGCTCCATCTAGCCTAGCTTAGCACAGATCCTGGAGGTAACCGGCTCCATCTAGCTTAGCACGGATCCTGGAGGTAATCGGCTCCATCTAGCCTAGCTTAGCACAGATCCTGGAGGTAACCGGCTCCATCTAGCCTAGCTTAGCACAGATCCTGGAGGTAACTGGCTCCATCTAGCCTAGCTTAGACCAGATCCTGGAGGTAACCGGCTCCATCTAGCCTAGCTTAGCACAGATCCTGGAGGTAACCGGCTCCAACTAGCCTAGCTTAGCACAGACCCTGGAGGTAACCGGCTCCAACTAGCCTAGCTTAGCACAGATCCTGGAGGTAACCGGCTCCAACTAGCCTAGCTTAGCACAGATCCTGGAGGTAACCGGCCCCATCTAGCCTAGCTTAGACCAGATCCTGGAGGTAACCGGATCCATCTAGCCTAGCTTAGCACAGATCCTGGAGGGAACCGGCTCCATCTAGCCTAGCTTAGCACAACTAGGCTAGATGGAGCCAATTACCTCCAGCATCTGTGCTAAGCTAGGCTAGCGTCAGACAGAGTTAAGACACCACAGAGATGAGAAAGGTATGTCTGGACTTCTCTAACTCTGGGGGAGACGGGGAATAAGACAAAGTCCCAATAAGTCGGCGTGTTCCTTTAAAGTACCATAAGATGTTTGGTATTTTTATGTATATGTTGTGGTTGTTTTATGGTGACCCGAGGAAGAGTAGCTGCTACATTGTTAGCAGCTAATGGGGATCCGAATAAAGGAACACAAGACAAAATAATCGTCTACTTGCAAAATAATCGTTTGTCTCGATTACTCTGTTTTTGTGATCATTAGGAACCAAAATCGTAACCGCCATTCAAAGACCGATGAATTGCACAGCCCTAATTCATAGCTGAAAAGTAGCATGCGCGCAGGCAGCCGGATGAGGTTTTTAGGTCAATCTGTCCCCCCCCCGTACCTTGATTTTGGCCACCAGGGAGTCGATGGCGTTCTCCAGATCCTGGGTCTGCTTGCTCATCTCCTGTTTGCCCTCCTTCAGCCCGGCCACCACCTCGGTGAAGCGGTCCATCCTCGTCTTCAGGTTACGCACCTTCACTAGCCCGTCGATCCTGAAACACACACACACACACACACACACACACACACACACACACACACACACACACACACACACACACACACACACACACACACACACACACACACCAGAAGTTCAGTAAAAACTGCATCAAAGTTCGGCTTTGAGCTTTTACATTCAGCGTGTGTGATGTTCCATGAAGTTGGGGTAACGGCCATTTAAATAAGTCAGGCAGCGGAGGCTGTTTTAAGCTGTCTTCATACTAAACGGAAAGCAAACGTTCATCTCGCCTAGATAACAAAAACACTCGCCTATATCAACAACTTTTCATTTCTGGGATTGCTCCGGTGCCGCTGGAAATTCTGCCGTTCTAACCTCCGGCTGATTTGTGAGGACTCTGGTTAACTGCTCCTCAGATCTCTGCAGGGTAAATCCAGACAGCTAGCTAGACTATCTGCACGACTAAAACTACTTATTTCTGCCTTTATTAAACAGGAAAGCAGAGAGATATGAAAGGGGGGGGGGGGGGGGGGGGGGAGATGTGCAGGAAAACCGCCACCCTGGACCTTCTGCATCGAGGAACAACCCTCTGCACATGCGCCCGCTCTACCAACTGAGCAACACACACACACACACACACGCACGCACATGCACACACACAGTCTGTTAGCACGGGTCAGCGGGTTGCCAGATCAGACTAAATGCCCCTGCAGAGGGAAAAAAAAAGCTGCACACTCCATCTCTCCTCCCACCTGCCTCCCCCTTTCAGTCTTTTCTGTTTACTGTCAAATATCAGAGGTAATAAGCAGAGCTGCGTGTGTGTGTGTGTGTGTGTGTGTGTGTGTGTGTGTGTGTGTGCGTGTCTGTGTGCGTGCGACAGGCAGACTGTCACCGCTGAGCTGTGAAAGAGGCAGATAATAAGGAAGAAACGGATGAGGAGAAAGATGAGGACGAGGGAGCGGAGAGGAATCGGAGGAGGAGAGGCGGAAAGAGCGCAATAAGGAGATAAACAGAGAAGGGAAGGAAGGACGTAAGGGAGGCGAGGAGGGCAGAAGTAGGCAAAGGAAGGAAGGCGGAGGAGGAGGGGAGGTGGGATAGAAGGAGAGAGCTGCAAGCAGAGAATGTGAAGTTGAAAACGTAAAAGGAGTAAAGATGGACGAGAGAAAAGGGGAAGGAGAGAACAGAAAAGAGAAGGAAGAGGATGAAATAAATATAAATACATAAATCATTAACAGGACAAAGGAAAGGATGGAAAGTAAAATAGGAGGTAGACAAGTCGGACAGCAAGGAGAAGGAAGGAGAGGGAGGAGATAAAGATAAAGGTAAAGAAGGTAAAAAGAAGAGGAGGAGGAGGAAGAGAAGGAGGAAGAGGAGGGGACACCCACCGAGGCTTGTGCTTCTTCCTGCAGAGCCACATCCGAACCGTCTTCTGCATCTGGATGCAGGCGCTGGTCCGGTACAAGATCTTGTTCTTCACTGCAAGAGAGACACAACGAACCGGAAGACAAGATAAGATAACTCAACCTCTGAGGCAGGGCCGTCACATCAGGGGCCGTCACATCAGGGGCCGTCACATCAGGGGCCGTCACATCAGGGGCCATCACATCAGGGGCCGTCACATCTTTACTTTATTAACATGCTATTACTTCATCGAGAAAGTCAAATATTTTACCTCATAGACCATTTTCACAGCAGACATTTTGACATGTCGTAGTAGGAAAAGCACAGCTGAAATTGATAACCTTAACAATGGCTCAACTCCATCAAGTGTCCCAGTAAACACACACACACACACACACACACACACACACACACACACACACACACACACACACACACACACACACACACACACACACACACACACACACACACACACACACACACACACACACACACACACACACACACACAGTACCAGGGCCTCTCCTAAGTGGAATGCAGCCATCATTAAAGGTGTTGAATACACCTGTGCTTTTCCTACTACGACATGTCAACATGTCTGCCGTGAAAAAGGTCTGTTACTGCATGTCTCATATAGTCTTCTCACTTATAGTTTGGTCGACATAAAGCCCCCCCCCCAAAAAAAGTTGGCATATATACATAAAGAGCCTTTTCTCCATGTCTACTGAAGTTTCTCAGCTTGCACTCTGGTAACATTTGTGGTCCAGGTAGCTTCGCAAGGCTACTTTTACTTTTATACTTTAAGTACATTTCCAAGCCTGTACTTTGTTACTTTTACTTGAGTAAATAAGTTAAATAAGTACCTTCTACTTTTACCAGAGTATGTTTTAACACAAGTATCTGTACTTCTACTTCAGTATGAGAAGTGAGTACTTTTGCCATCTCTGCATCCTCTGGGATGTTTGTGAACCTTCATCCAGAGATGGGACTTTAAGAGCTTCTGGACGGGGAACCTCTGCAAGGTTTCCTGGTTATTTCCTCCTCTGCCAAGTGATGATCCACTAATCGATCGATCTTTGGCCCCGAGGTGTCCTGGCAGCGCACACACTTATTGACTAAGCTTCAACACGGTGTTCATTATGGACAGTCTCTGACCACCAAAGACGTCCAATAACAGAGAACCACTCAAAGTCGCCCTGCCCTTTGTTTCTGGGCCTAAAACCATGGGAAACGGCCACGGCCTTCCTTTCCATCTCACACAGCTGCACAGAGGGGAACCCTCTTGTTTCTTCGTTTGGATTATTTATTCTTTGGCATTTTAGGCCAGCTTAGACATGAAAGGGGGAAGAGAGAGAGAGAGAGAGAGGGGGAATGGCATGCAGCAAAGGTGAGGACTGAGCCTCTGCACATAGGGCACACGCTCCCAGCTACCCGGGGACCCTCTTGTTTTGACAGAAATAGTCCACACAGTGGCCTAATATTTGGATATAGTTGCAAATAATTGTGCAGCGTGACTAACTCTGCAGCACTGGCTCTGGCTGAGTCTCAAACCGCCTACTGTCACACTTCAACCACGTAGTTTGAAGTATATCGTGGAGATAACGCACTGAAAGTACCCGGATGACCCCCTAAAAGCGGTCAAAAAGTTCAGTGTGGAACGATGGACGCACCTTGACTACAAAGCGGAAAGGGGGAGGGACCGGGGACGTCGACCGGCAGCTGATTGGACGAACGCGTCACGTGGGTCTGCATATACAGTATAAAATGTATATGCATTTTATACTGTTTGTTCTACCTATTCTGTTGTACAGCACTTTGTGATTTTATCTGTGAAAAGCGCTTTATAAATAAATTTTACTTACTTTTACTTACTTCTCCCGGATTTCACAACCGAGCTTAATGGCTTAATGGCGGCCAGATGGCGGCTCGTTTGGAACACGATCTCATATTCTACTAAAATATTTCACCGTGACGTGTTTCTGAAAACATGTTAAGGAGAAATTGGCCGTCGTGCAGTTGCTGAATCTGTCTTCATCTCAGATCAACAAAGGTCAGTTTACAAGATCTTCATCAGATTTTGAGAGGCGGCGAGCCGAGCCGACCGCTCGTCATTTCCTGTAAGTGTTTTTTGTTAACATAAGTGTTCCTTTTGGGACGATACTAACCATCGAAAGTGGGCGCTACGGCAGGAAGTGGTCAGAGACCATTAGCGGTGGACTGACAGAAGGAGTCTCCTCCCGTACTAGAGAGATCACGTTCCCCAACGCCGCCAAAAGCCCCAATGGTCACTTTCTACAGGACGTTACCATCTATCTTCTAGGTCATGAGCACATAAGCAGCAGCTCGTTTCCTCAGTAAACATTTCTATTACGGCTGTCAATCCATTAAAAAAATGTAATCAAATTAATTACAGACTCTTACGGGTACTCTAACAGTACACGGGAGCTATGAGAGGGATTTTCCTGCAAAAACGCCTTTACGCGCCACCAAAGTGCGGGATTTGAAAGCACAGCTCGCAGCACGGCAGTCGATCTTCACCGAACCGAAGACCGCAACTATTGCTTCTGTTATGGAAACTTCCAGGAGGCAGCAGGTGTAGATTAGTTACTAATTTAGAATAATTGAGGATGAAACAAATACAAAGAATTAGTCGTAGACTGAAACCAATGTAGGTTTTTGTAATTTATTGAAGTACATATATTCTGCGCGGAATAGGAGAACTAGTTCACAGACCGCACGCAGCAATTTGTGAAGGAGTCCTCAACTTAAACATGAGAATCACAGGCTTTTATACAGGCCTACACAGGCTAAGGCCTAGAGAAGTGACATCAACACATGCATAATGACATCTGTTTCTTCACAAAGTCTCCAAACTATCTCGGCCTTTGACGTACAATGCGAATCATAAAGACAAGCTGAGGTGCCTAAGAGTCTGTCAGATAGTTTAACAGTTTTAATCTGACTATCAGTTCACCCAGGCCGCGTCTTTTAACTGTAGACTTTGTGACTCCTGTTCTATTTCAGTAGAACAATATAAGCTTTCTCACAGACACATGTAGATAACTCCTTGTGGAATAAATAAGAGTACATGCAGAAAGTCAAAGTTATTTAGGTAAAATATAATTTTGCCATTACACTTCCTATCGCGTCAGTCACGTCCTTGCTAAACACGAGAAGCCATTCAATGACACGGATATATGGTGAAGGAAGCCTTTCTCGAGGCAGCGGATAGCCTTTTTGAGATCGTGAAGGCCATTAAAGAAGTGCAACTCTCCCGCAATACTACTACAAGGCGATGTGAGAGAATGGCCGTGGATGTGGAGGAGCAACTGAGGAAGGATACTGATGCGCGTGAGTGCTTTTCCCTCCAATCTGACGAGTCGACCGATACGGTGGACGTGGCACAATTGTGTGTTTTCATCAGGATGGTTTTTGAAGACATGAGCGCCAAAGGAAGAGCTGCTCACACTTTTTCCATTAAAAGGACACACCAGAGGTGAGGATATTTGTAATGCTTTCATGGGATTTGTTAGCGAGACAACGCTGCCGCTCTTCAAGCTGATCTCCATCACAACTGATGGGGCGCCTGCGACGACGGGCCGCACCAGTGGGTTCATTGCACTGTGCAAAGATAGTGAATCCTTCCCAGATATCCTGAATTATCATTGTATAATTCACCAGCAAGCGTTGTGTGGAACGATTTTAAATATGAAAGAAGTGATGGATATTGCGATGAAGATTGTGTGTTCAGTTCGGGCCAGGAGTCTGCAGAGAAGGCTTTTCCCTGCTCACTTGGAGGAGAATGATGCTGAGCACACAGACCTGCTGCTTCACACGGATGTTAGGTGGTTTTCTTGGCCAGATTCACGGAGCTATTGCCTGAAATCAAGGACTCCCTGAAGCTTTCAAAACATGCGGATTACCATACAAAGCTAGAGGACCACCAGCGGCTGTTAGATTTATCTTTCCTCACTGATCGCACTGCCGAGCTCAATGAATTGAATTCAGAGCTGCAGGGTAAGGGTAAAGATGTAGTCGACATGATGAGTTCAGTGAACACATTTAAAAGCAAGCTACAGCTGATGTCGAGCAGGCTGCAGCGTGGTAACCTGCGCAACTTCCCTCACACGCAGGCAGAACTACAACGTCAAGGTAAAGGTGTGACGCAGCTTGACAGTGCACGTTATGAGGAGCACGTTCAGAGCATCTCGTCAGAGTTTGTGAGGCGTTTTACTGACTTTGCATCCATCGAGCCTGTAGCCAGCTATACGTGTTATCCATTGGCTGCAAGTATTGATGTTCGTGACATTGCAGCTCTCGAGGATGAGATTCTGACATTGCAAAATGACATTGAGATCAAAGCCAGATCAGCATCTGCTCCACCTGGAGAGCGTGTCGTGTTCTGGAAACTACTGGTGGAGGAGAAATATCCCAATCTCAGAAGATGTGCCTTGAACTTGACAGCTCTTTTTGGATCAACTTATTTGTGCGAGTCTGCTTTCTCGCACATGGAAATCATCAATGTCCAAGTACAGATCAACAATGACCGATGACCACCTTGCAGCCCGCCTACGCCTTGCAACCGGCTCCTACACTCCTGACTACGAGAAGCTAGCCTCCTCCTCCCAGTGCCAGGTCCAGATCTATCTGGCTTATGTTTCTGTTTGGTTCATATTAAGGTCAGTTATGATTATTGCTCATCATGCAGATTGGTGTGTGTGTGTGTGTGAGAGAGAGAGAGAGGAGCATAGAGAGCGGGTTTGTGCTACAGCGCACTATGCAAACTGGCAACTGTGTGAGAGGAATTTGTCTGTGTGTGTTTGAGAGAGGGAGGGTTTGTATTGTGATGTCCAGTAGTTGTGTGACAACAAGAAAACGTGTTGCGAGGTTAGTTACTGCAGGCTGGAAACGATGTGTGTCAGTTTGCGATGTTGACACTGGACTGGTAGATCTCGGGAGGTTGGCTACTATATATATATATATATATATATATATATATATATATATATATATATATATATATATATATATATATATATATATACAGCGTTGGGAGAAGTATTCAGAGTCTTTACTGCAGTAAAGGTACTAATGCCTCACTGTGAGAATACTCCACTACAAGTAAAAGTCCTGCATGCATTTCAACCTGACCTAAAGAGAGAGAGAGAACAGAGCCAGACACAATCAGAGAGACAGAAGTGCTGCGATCGCCGTCTGCAGTGACTGACATGAACTGTCCTCAGACGCCGCAGCGATGCCGCATCACTAGCAGCAGCACTGCACCGATGTTTGTTTAGCTGTTGCACTCGGCTCCATCCGCGGGGGCCCCCCGGGTGTTTCTGTGAGCCGTCTGTGCGTGACGATCCATCTCTCGATTTCCAACATCCCTGCCCCGACATAACTCAGGAGTAAATGTGCTAAGTGACGCCAGAGGAGCAACAGAAGACACACACGCTTGTCTAAGTCTATTTTATAACCTTGAGAAAAGCACTTCACAGATGAAGATAGTCCTATAAATCAGGGATCTTCAACAGGGGGTCCAGATGAGAGTCAATGCAGCTTTCTTGGTCATGTAGTAAAACAGTCCTAGACTTGGCCTAGTCCTGGATAAACTAAGCTGGTTTCCTGAAGGAAGATCAGAGATACTTCAGGACTAAATTGAGGCTTAAATTAAACCATCCAGGAGGCAGGTTTAACTTCAGATTACAAGTCGTTTGTTAAAGAAGACACATGGATTACTCGGAGTACGTCAATGAAGTCCACTCCATGTTTTATAGGCAACCTCAGTCCAGCTCATTCAGACTGGCACAGGTGGTTTTAAATTAATCTTGTTTACCTTAGTACAAGACTGGACTCTCTAATGAGTCTGTGTTTCAGAAAGCCATTTATTGAGCAGTGACTAACTATTCTAGATTGAGTCTTGGCCTAATTTAAACACTGTCTGGGAAACCGCCCGATTATTAGCAAATATAAATCCCCACTGATGACAGGCTTACTGGCCCGTAGGTAAGGTAGTCACTACGGTAACCAGGTCATCCTGAGTCTGTATGTTTAATAGGGCTGAAACGATTCATCGAGTTACTTGATGGTATTGAGTCTGCTTACGTTTGATGACGGACAGAGCGCACCACTGGACCTTCTTCCAGCGGCTGTGGATGAGCCACTTGTTGACCTTCTTCACCAGCTCCGCCAGGTGGTCCGGGTCCGACTTCATGATCTGGTCGAACTCTTTGAACTGAACCAGAGGCGAGAGACACACAAACGTCAGACACAAACGTGCAAAAAGTTGTTTGTCTTCTACGAGCTGAGAAAACACTGACTGACGATCAATGCAACGCCACGCCGATGAAGTCACTGAACGCCATTTTAAGGCGCCGACCCGCCAACCAGATGACCGGCCGTCTGACCAGGCTGGCGAGGTCGGTGACTTGAGTCTGGTCCGTGCCGTCGTCAGTCGGAGGAGCCGTCGGCCTTCATTTGGGACGATTTGACTTGTTGAATCGGAGGGCGGGCGGTCGGACTCAACGACCAATCTGATTGGTGGAGAGCTAACCCTCGACTAGCTCTTATAGAAGTGAGCGACGGCAATTATTATGGTAATTTCAGAGGACAGTCAGCAATTTCCATGCTGTTTGACAAAATTAAAGCGTTTTCACTGACTCTGCATCAGAGGAACTCAATGTCAAAGCTCAGGTGAGGCTTTTTACCTTTTCTGTACGAACTAAAGGCGCCGAGACACCAACCAGATAACCGGCCGTCTGACGGTCCGGCGAGGTCGGTGACTCGAGTCTGGTCGGCGTGTTCCGTGCCGTCGTCAGTCGGAGGAGCCGTCGGCCTTCATTTGGGACGATTTGACTTGTTGAATCGGAGGGCGGGCGGTCGGACTCAATGACCAATCTGATTGGTGGAGAGCTAACCAGGAAATGACGAGCGGGATGAGCGTGACTAAAGCGTGTTTTACAGTATCCGCAGGCAAACTGGCGCATCCTAATGTGACGTCACGGGATCGGCGTCACTGTTTATACTCGCGCGTGGTGGTCGCGACGCTAGCTGCAGTCTTCTCCTGACCAGAGGAGGCGCTAATGAGGAAAGACTACCGACGTCGCTCTTTCTACGGACTAGAAGAAGAAGAAGAAAAAAGGTAAACAAGGTCAGAACTGGCAGCAGCATTGACGTCAATGCTTGGATCTGATTGGATGAGCTACTTGGTGGGATCGAGCCTTTCATTCACCATAACAGAACTCATCTTAACCAGTAAGTTTACCAGAGAGACCTGCAGTCACTCTGAGAGTCCTGGCATCACGATGTCCTCGAGCTCGTCCACGCTTCCTGTTTCGACCTACGCTCGCGCGCCATAAATCTGGGTGCGGCGGCAGGAAATTACATAATTTTGATGTCATGACGGCGAGCGCCACCTCCAGTGCGTCTAGTATATTTCACGCTTAACGCCTCTCAGAATCTGATGAAGATCTTCTAAACTGACCTTTGTTGATCTGAGATGAAGACAGATTCAGCAACTGCACGGCCGATTTCTCCTTAACATGTTTTCAGAAACACGTCACGGTGAAATATTTTAGTAGAATATGAGATCGTGTTCTGAACGAGACGCCGTTATGGTCGGGGAGCAGCCGGACCCACGTGACGCGTTCGTCCAATCAGCTGCCGGTTTTCATTTTTTGGGCAACAATCCAGATTAGCGCCGCCTGCTGTTATGGAGACGTATTACGTCTCGCACACGTGCAGAACGTACGCTCAAGTCGGCGTCTCTTCGGTGTGTTCTGAGGAACTTTTTGGACCGACTCGGGGAGACTGATCAGTCCGACTGGCTTTACTGCCGCCGGTCGGCCGTCTGGTTGGTGGTCAGAGTCGTCTGGTTGGTGGGTCAGAGCCGTCTGGTTGGTGGTCAGAGCCGTCTGGTTGGTGGTCAGAACCGTCTGGTTGGTGGTCAGAACCGTCTGGTTGGTGGTCAGAACCGTCTGGTTGGTGGTCAGAACCGTCTGGTTGGTGGTCAGAACCGTCTGGTTGGTGGGTCAGAACAGTCTGGTTGGTGGTCAGAACCGTCTGGTTGGTGGGTCAGAGCCGTCTGGTTGGTGGGTCAGAACAGTCTGGTTGGTGGGTCAGAACCTTTAGGCTGAGAAAGTAACGTGTGGAAGCATTTTAGATTGAATGGAGAAAGTGTTTGCTGAGCCAAGGCTCCACTAATGTCTCTGCACTCACTGGGGCTAATTGCAATTGTATAAAGGACATAAACAAACTGGCAGTTTCCTCATCGTTTATCATCATATTGCCAAACTCCGTTCCTATACAGTACAGATGTTTCATATACTACTGTCACAGTAATACAGGTTCATATCTGTAGTCTGTGACAATCCATTTCATAAAGCGTGGCCAGGAGCATGAGTGTAAATATTTATTTGAGCTATTGAGTTTTTTCTCTTCGCAGTTCATGCATCTTTTATAACAAAGTCACAGTTCACACCAGTGGTGCTGAAAGCCTTCTAGCACTTACTACTCTTGATTTACAAGTCTGCAGAGAGCCACTCTGAGATGGCTGTTGTGCTGTGGGAGTCAGCTGCTGCTGCTGCTGCTTTAATAAAGGAAGAAGTGGCTGAATTCACATTATTCTTTTCTCAACTGCCGACAACGAGGAGATAAAACAGTCCCTCAAACGCAGAGTTTTTTTGTGATTGTTGCGGGCAAAAATCCTTGATTATGCGTCACGTTTTCTTAAAAAAATGTGATGGAATATGCGGGATATTTATGCAATTTTATGCGATGAAATTGCGGCAACTTGCAAAAATTGCATTTTGATGAAAAAGAGAAAACAAAGTGATTCCCCCCCAACACCGTGTTCTCACTAGGAGAAATGACGTCCCTTCATAACGTTCCCATGGCAACAGGGGAAAATGGCTGCTCTCGTGTGAAGTAAACGCAACATTTTTCATCTTCCTGCTGAGATATATGTGACTTTTTTGGAACGGCTTTCCGTAGACGGGCTTTGGTTGGGGTTAGGCGTTGACCTCGAGTGGTTAAGGTTAGGATAGCCGATTGGTCAGGGGACAGGACCTGAACCAATGGGGTTACGTTACCTTGGACGCCTGGCCAATAGGAGCGATTGAAGGGCGGGTCTTGGCGAGGCCATCGTGGGATTCGTAATTTCGCGACCTCCGGGTGATCAGGCGCACTAGAGACCTCCGCTGGCCGAGCCGGCTACTTCCGGGTTTAGCGCTCAGCTGACGTCAAATGGGGATTGAATGATTTAATCGTGCGGCTCTTCTAGACTTTCCAAATGTTATCGGACAAATTAATCAAATTCTGACAGTGAAACGAGTCATTTTGCGGCTGTAACGCTCCAAAAAAATGCATCCACTGATTTCCCCTAATACTGTATCTGAAGTCTCTTTTATATAGACCTTAGTGGTCCACTAATACTGTATCTGAAGTCTCTTTTATATAGACCTCAGTGGTCCCCTAATACTGTATCTGAAGTCTCTTTTATATAGACCTTAGTGGTCCCCTAATGCTGTATCTGAAGTCTCTTTTATATAGACCTTAGTGGTCCCCTAATACTGTATCTGAAGTCTCTTTTATATAGACCTTAGTGGTCCCCTAATACTGTATCTGAAGTCTCTTTTATATAGACCTTAGTGGTCCCCTAATACTGTATCTGAAGTCTCTTTTATATAGACCTTAGTGGTCCACTAATACTGTATCTGAAGTCTCTTTTATATAGACCTTAGTGGTCCCCTAATACTGTATCTGAAGTCTCTTTTATATAGACCTTAGTGGTCCCCTAATACTGTATCTGAAGTCTCTTTTATATAGACCTTAGTGGTCCCCTAATACTGTATCTGAAGTCTCTTTTATATAGACCTTAGTGGTCCCCTAATACTGTATCTGAAGTCTCTTTTATGTAGACCTTAGTGGTCCCCTAATACTGTATCTGAAGTCTCTTTTATATAGACCTTAGTGGTCCCCTAATACTGTATCTGAAGTCTCTTTTATATAGACCTTAGTGGTCCCCTAATACTGTATCTGAAGTCTCTTTTATATAGACCTTAGTGGTCCCCTAATACTGTATCTGAAGTCTCTTTTATATAGACCTTAGTGGTCCCCTAATACTGTATCTGAAGTCTCTTTTATATAGACCTTAGTGGTCCACTAATACTGTATCTGAAGTCTCTTTTATATAGACCTTAGTGGTCCCCTAATACTGTATCTGAAGTCTCTTTTATATAGACCTTAGTGGTCCCCTAATACTGTATCTGAAGTCTCTTTTATATAGACCTTAGTGGTCCCCTAATACTGTATCTGAAGTCTCTTTTATATAGACCTTAGTGGTCCCCTAATACTGTATCTGAAGTCTCTTTTATGTAGACCTTAGTGGTCCCCTAATACTGTATCTGAAGTCTCTTTTATATAGACCTTAGTGGTCCCCTAATACTGTATCTGAAGTCTCTTTTATATAGACCTCAGTGGTCCCCTAATACTGTATCTGAAGTCTCTTTTATATAGACCTCAGTGGTCCCCTAATACTGTATCTGAAGTCTCTTTTATATAGACCTTAGTGGTCCTCTAATACTGTATCTGAAGTCTCTTTTATATAGACCTTAGTGGTCCCCTAATACTGTATCTGAAGTCTCTTTTATATAGACCTTAGTGGTCCTCTAATACTGTATCTGAAGTCTCTTTTATATAGACCTTACTGGTCCCCTAATACTGTATCTGAAAGGGAAGATTCCTGATTGGCCCACCTGAGCTTTCACTTTCTCAAAGGCAGAGCAGGATACCCAGGGCTCGGTTTACACCTATCACCATTACTAGCCACTGGGGGGCCAGGAACTCATATTAATGTTAAAAAAAAAAACCTCATGAAGTGACATTTTCATGCCATGGGACCTTTAACAGATAGAAAAGAAAGCCTTTGTTCATTTATTATAACTATAAAAAGCATCACTACGACTGTGGTTTGTCCTCAGAATCCAGATTAGTTAAAGCCCCAAAAAACCTTTCTGTAAACTCCAACTGTCTCTGGCTGCTTGCAGCCCAAAACAATTATTTACAAGACCGATGTGATGTTGGGTTTATCCTGGCGGTGCATCGCTGCCTCCGGACATCCCTGGTGCTTTCCACGGGGACGTTAAGAGTAATGAAAGCAACCGAGGACGTGTGTATTCATTTATTCCTCGGTGCTGCATCTGCAGTGTCAGGGTCACGGTTTGTCCTGCACAGCGTGTACCGAGGTGCAAAAAAGAAACCATGCACGCTCTTCCACAACGCCCCCCCCCCCCCCCCCCCCCCCTCTGAAAAACAGGTCTAACCTAAAACGTGATGAATTACTCATCTAGTGGAGGAATAAAAACCCCGTCTGTCGGCTCTGGTTCTTTCATCTCGCCTCAACATCGGCAGCCAGGATGACTAATGTGCTTTCCCTCTGAATCTATTGTTTCTTTGTGGGGGGAACAATGACTATATTAGCTAGTGCGACTGGGGAATAGCGCGAGGTCTCACCTTCCCAGGCCGGAAAAACACTCTGGTCAGTCCGAACTTGTAGTCATTCTCATTCAGCCCCAGAGCTTTGAATAAAGCCTGCAACACACACACAAAAAAACACAACAAAAATCGGTGAACAGGGAAACGTGGCTGCATTGAAACGATAAATAACGCACGGATCGGGAGGACCAACCTTGCAGAAGAGGCGCGGGTCGAGGCGGGTGAGTTTGGGCGGCATGTACTGCTGGTACATGTTGTAGAGTTCGTGGAAGGGAGCCCTGGACGGGAAGCCGCCCTGCATCAGGTCCAGCACCGACACCATACCTGCAGGAGTCACAGAGAGAGAACTTCATTGGACAGTTGCCAGGTCAGTCTGAACGGTATGTGTAGGGTTTCACCAAGTGCCCATATTATGAAAAAAACACTTCTTCTGGGATTTGGGGTGTTATTTTGTGTCTCTGGTGCTTCCACACACATACAAACTTGGAAAAAATCCATCCATGCTGTTCTGAGTGAGATACGGTTTCTGAATGATTCCTGCCTTCAGTCTCCAGGTGAGCTGGTCAAACTCTGCACGGCTTGTTACGTCAGTAGCCGAGACGAGGTGGCTAACCGTAGCATGCTAGCGTTAGCATGCTAACTCGTTCTCAATGGCAAAGCACTGCTACAACACACACTAGTTCACCATAATCTCCAGAAGAAGTACTTCCATGTGCGCCCTCCTTTAGAAGAAGTCTCCCGGCTAATCCTGCCTTGTAACTGACCAAAGTTGGAGAAACAACCTTTCTTTTACTGTCTATGGAGCTAACTGTGTGCGCTTTCCTGTGTGCTATGATGTCGTTGTCGTCGCTCGCCACACCGCTATGTGAAACTAACGCTACGGAAGCTCCGGGGAGCCAAAAATGCGCCATTACACAAAAACTCGATTTACTTATTTATTTTTTTTTAAATCGCCCGCAACAAAAAATTAGAATTCATTCATTTAATTGATTTTTCGCCCAGGCCTAGTTTGTCGTATTATTGCTTGTACAGCGATTTACAAATGGAGACTAAGACAGGAGGTTTACAGTTCAAAGTCAATTAAAGTTATTCACACAAAAGGCTCCGAGGCAATCAAGGTAATTACAGAATTTATCTCCAGATGGAGAAAGAAACTCTTCAGAACTTAAGATTCAACGTTCATGTGCAAAAAGACGCACTTCCCTGTCGGACAGCAGCTCGATTCTTCCATTTCCTTAACAATGTTTGTTTTGTAGGGCTTTTCGGTTGCTGAACATCCCATTTTGAAGCAAACGGTGTCATGTCGGTACACTGAGGGCCCCCCCCCCCCCCCATCTCATCCAAACTATCAACGTTGTCGATTCCCAGTCCAATAAACGTGATAAAGAGCTCGGCCAGGCGCAGTATCTGAACAGGGCATCGTTGAGTTTGTGTGGATGAAAGCAGAATTGGGACTCTCGGAGGATATTAAACCCGAGCTCATCATTTCTTTTCTCCTAAACCTGAAAGGGAGGGGGGGAGGGAGGGAGGGAGGGTCACTGGCTTTTTGATTATGGAGAAAAAAGTTTAAGAAAATGGGTTCAAAGTCAGAAAGCAGCATCAGAAGAAGAGGACACAGGAAATAACAGCAGCCAAGGACTTCCTTTGTAGATTTTTCTTAAGATTATTTAGTTAATTTTCTAACATAAGATTTTCTTTCCCGTTGAAGTTCTCCACAGAGTTTCTTACAAGGTAACTTTAGTTAAAAGTACATTTCAGAAACCCTTTCTTTGTTTGGATGGCGAGTCGCTGCCGATGTGTCCTTGGTTCCTTCGCTCTCTGTTTATCAAAGACGTTTGTTGTCTTCGCCAGTAAAGACGCTGTGATGTGTGAAGACTTGTATTTGACCAAATAACAGTTCATTTAAAGGAGAATTACGGTCGATTTCAGCACGTAGCTCTGCTGTTTGTTGTCACGTTGCGGCTGTGTCAGTGCTCGATGGTGTTTTAAGCCCCCAACGTCGCCTTCCAGGCAGATAACTCTGACCTTAACCAAAGACAGTATATAAAATGGACCCAGTGACTCTGTTGTTGTTGACGGAGACCAGTGAAGTCACTTCCCCGGTGATGGCTGAGCGTTACTGCGCAGCCTCAAACTGAGCTTGATGACGTAGATGTGACCTGAGCAACGTGTCTGAACGTTGTAAGTCTTCTGGTAGCTGTTTACCGCCGTCAAACTAGCAAAAGTGGATTCGTGCACGCCATAAACGCACCTGCACCAGACGCTTCACGCCGCGACCTCAGATCGTTAAAATAGAGCCCAGAGGCTTAATTAGGCTGCTCTGAGAGCAGGAAAAGCAGAATGAAAATTATCTCCTAAGTAGGAAATAAAAAAAACGTAGGTTTTGGCCAATATTGCTCAACATTTGTTTGTTTTTTAATCACCTTGCTTGTCAGGGCTTCCATGAACACCAGAGGAGTGGATACGCTCGTCTACAAATCACGCTAACACTTGTGTGCACGGAGATCGCTTTTGGCTCAAAATTCGGCTATGCAGTAGCGATGTAAATGTGTCGTCTAGGTTATAAAGATCCCACTGACCGGAGCACTGCAGCTGGGAGAGAATCTGAGCGCCTTCAAACTGGTGGCTGATCATCTTCAGGTTGGGCTTAATGCAGCGGATGAAACTGGAGCCCTGCAGGACGGACACACGGGGGAGAAACAAACAGCAGTCAGTACAGCCGAATCAGAAATCAATCACATCCATTACATCCTGACTCAGGGCATGACGATCTCTGGGGGATGGGGGGGGGGGGGGGGGGGGTGGGGGGGTCACTGACCGTGCTGCGGAGCTTCTCCAGGAGAATATTCAGCTGGGTCTGCAGAAGCAAAAAGAAGAGGAAGATATATTTGGGTTTCTGTGCGATCAAAGTGAATGAAGATTGGAGTTTTTATCGTATGAAAACCGTAACGGGCCGAGACACAGAAGGTCAAGGTCACAGTCAAGGTCAAGGTCAAGGACTTTTTATTATCCCAGAGGGGCAACTCGTCGTGCAGCAGTAGAAGGCAACAACGCACTGCTTCATGTAGTTCTACTGGAACATCGGGGCAGTTTCAGCAGGTATATGACAGAAAGGTACTTTTAGAAGTACTACCTACTGCACCCCAACGGGTTAAAACGGGCGCCAAAAGGAAGAGGGCAGCACTCCCTGGCACGCACGCACGCACGCACACACACAGACGCACGCACACACACACACACAGACGCACACACACACACACACCGACGCACGCACGCACACACACACACAGACACACACACACACCGACGCACGCACACACACACACACACACACACACAGACGCACACACACACACACACACACACACACACACACACACACACACACACAGACACACACACACACACAGACACACACACACACACACACACACACACACAGACAAACACACACACACACACACACACACACACACACACACACACACACACACACACACACACACAGCCCTGCCCTTGTGCGTCTCTCCTAAACACACGTCAAATGAAAAAAAAATAACCTTGAGAAAACTGTCCATTAAAAACTCTACCTGGATAAAAACACACAATACGGTGTTTACAGGAATGGAGAACTTCAGAGTGATGGACAGGATTCATCTCAGCAAGGATCTGCGATGTATCGCACGTATAAATCATTTCAAGGAGAAAATACGTATGCATCAAAGACGCCAGTGTTCCCGTGCATACTACAGACTGTATCCCCGCTGCCTGTGCTCTTATCAGAGAGAGAGAGAGAGGCGGCCATCGTTCCCTCGGGCCGTGTGCTTTCTATTTTATTTTCCAGAGCCGTGATTGAGCGGTTGGCTTTGTGGTTGCTTTTGCCTTTGGTTGGGTGACACGCCGGAGCACATATCAAGGTGAGACGCTGAGCCGGATGAGTCCCAGCGGAGGAGTCAAAGGAAAAAAGAAAATGCCTCCCTCCAAAACAACACAAAGCTGCTCTCAGCTCTCCGAACAGGAAGCGTCTGTGCCGACGGAGAGACCGAGAGACGGAGGGTGACGGTGGACGTGAGTTTAACACAAATGTTTCACCGTCTCAGTTGTTGTTGACGAGGCTCCCTTCAGTTTGGCTACATTAGACTTTCTCTCCTAAAGGCCTGATCAGCTGTTTTGGCCCCCGATCCTGATCCGATTTATTTTTTAAATGTGTAATATATTCCACGTCAGCATGGTGGCACGCATGCACACACACACGCACACATACATATACATATATATATATATATATATATATATTTATACCATGGTCTGGGTGAATACTCGATTCTGATTGGCTGCTGAGTGTCCATAAAAAAGTGATATAGAACACCTAGTGAAGGTGTTCCGGTGAAACGGACTGTTTACCGTTAAATCAATAAAGTAAAAGAGACTTCAGATACAGTATTAGGGGACCACTAAGGTCTATATAAAAGAGACTTCAGATACAGTATTAGGGGACCACTAAGGTCTATATAAAAGAGACTTCAGATACAGTATTAGGGGACCACTAAGGTCTATATAAAAGAGACTTCAGATACAGTATTAGAGGACCACTAAGGCCTATATAAAAGAGACTTCAGATACAGTATTAGGGACCACTAAGGTCTATATAAAAGAGACTTCAGATACAGTATTAGGGGACCACTAAGGCCTATATAAAAGAGACTTCAGATACAGTATTAGGGACCACTAAGGCCTATATAAAAGAGACTTCAGATACAGTATTAGGGACCACTAAGGCCTATATAAAAGAGACTTCAGATACAGTATTAGGGGACCACTAAGGTCTATATAAAAGAGACTTCAGATACAGTATTAGGGACCACTAAGGCCTATATAAAAGAGACTTCAGATACAGTATTAGGGACCACTAAGGCCTATATAAAAGAGACTTCAGATACAGTATTAGGGACCACTAAGGCCTATATAAAAGAGACTTCAGATACAGTATTAGGGACCACTAAGGCCTATATAAAAGAGACTTCAGATACAGTATTAGGGGACCACTAAGGCCTATATAAAAGAGACTTCAGATACAGTATTAGGGACCACTAAGGCCTATATAAAAGAGACTTCAGATACAGTATTAGGGGACCACTAAGGTCTATATAAAAGCGTCCAACCTTTAACAAATCATCTACATTTCACCTGAAACTCACCTTAAACTTGTTGCCGACGCTGATGAAGCCCAGTTTTCCCGCCTTCTGCTTCATGTCTTTGCTGTTGCTGGAGTTTTCGAAGAGCTCGCGGACGAAGCGGTCCTTGGACTCGCTGACCAGACTCTCCAGAGACATGTGCAGCGCGTCGTTGTTCTTCTCCACAAACTTGGTCTGAAAGACGGGGACAGAAACGTGTTCAGACGTAGCGCCTTGCTGAAGGTTTCAGCCTCTAACCTTCGTGCACAATTCCAAAAATAAAATCCTTTTCTACATTTATTGCTAAGGCCATATGGTCCAAATTAAATGACTTATTAAAAATGTAATAACAATGACTTATAACAATAATTTCACCAGTGAAATCCTGTTAAATGACAAAAACAACTGGATGGATATTTTCCAATAACTGTGAATGCTTTACACGAAAACATGAACAACTTTACACATGCATCTTGTAAGTATATTTTTAAGTATATTGTGTGTATATTGTGTATATTTTATATTTATATTTTTGTGTTTTTATACTTGAGTGTCT
The DNA here is from genome assembly GCA_023631565.1 of Gymnocephalus cernua. Lineage (NCBI taxonomy): Eukaryota > Metazoa > Chordata > Actinopteri > Perciformes > Percidae > Gymnocephalus > Gymnocephalus cernua. The sequence continues at coordinate 1,084,575 of CM042440.1, forward strand.
GAAACTTTGCAATTTAAGAATTGCATTGCCTGGTGTAAACTGTGTGCATATGACAATAAACATCTTGAATCTTGAATGCAGCACGAGGCCGGCGAGGCGAGTTTCAAGTGAACGCACCGTCTGTGTTGCAGTCAGACTGTTAACGTCTCGCCGTTGGACCGTTTAGCGTTAGCTGTCAGCATTTTAACCGCGTTTAATCCAGCTGCTAGCTAACGCTAGGCTAACGTTAGCTGCTGACAAGTGTAACGTGTTATTAGTAGGGCTGTCAAATGATTAAAATTTTTAATCAAATTAATCAGAATTTTCAGAGGATTAATCATGATTAATCACTATTTGCAATTACACCTGAATCCTAACCATTTTTTTTTAAATGCATACCAAAAGATACTAGTGCTGTCAAGCGATTCAAATATTTAATCGCATTAATGTCATAGTTAACTCGCTATTAATCGCAATTAATCGCACATTTTTATCTATTCTAAATGTCCCTTGATTTCTTTTTGTCCCATTATATTTTCTCATTTTAATTCTCTTATCAGCATGGAAAAGTAGATCGGCTGCTTTGGGACTGTTTTTTTTACAACATTGTCATATACCTTATGTTCAATTTCACACTAACATTCACACTTGGATCTAATAATCTGTCACATAATGTAACGCTGTTACCTCGATGTTCCATTGCAGATAGTCCTGCAGATAGTACTGCAGATACCGGTAGTCCTGCAGATAGTACTGCAGGTAGTACTGCAGGTAGTACCGCCTCATGCCTGAGGCGAGCGTGGCTCTTCCTACTGTCTATGGGCTCATAGCGTCGTCAGCGGCATAGCCGTCGTCATAGCAACTGGTTTCCAGTGACTCATTTCCTGGTTCTCGTTCTCTTTCATAACCACCGTAAAATCAAGGAGAGGGTTTTCCTGCTCCAGGTTTCCCACCGTGGTCAGAAAGAACAGAGGAGACACTTTGTTTCTCTCTCTGACTGTAGAGTCACTACTCGCTCGCTCTGAAGATAATCGCCGTCACGAGCCTACAAGCTACGCGGCTAGCAAGCTAAAACCGGCCGAGGCTTGTGTCTGGTTTGTTTGCGGTCTGCGAAATTACAAGACCCGCCCTTCAATCACTACTATTGGCCAGGCGTCCAAGGTAACGTAACTCCATTTGTTCAGGTCCTATCCCCTGACCAATCCACTATCCTCACCACTCGCGGTGAAATGCCTAAACCAAACCAATCAGCTGCTTCGTAGGGCGGGACATGGCGTGGCCATAGACAGTTAAAGAAGTGGACTAACAGATCCCGTTGCTCTCTCTATGCGTTACTCGTGCGTTAAAAAAATTATCGGCATTAAAATGGGTTTGCGTTAACGCCGTTAATAACGCGTTAAACTGACAGCCCTAGTTATTAGTGTTAACTAGCGTCCCGTGCAGCGATGCCTCTGATGCCTCTTTGGCAGATCGGGTAGCGGTGTCACTGCGCGATGTGAGTCGAGACGCGATGTGAGTCGCGCATGCTCAGATTTAAGATTAAACGGTTGACGTACCCGATGTTAGCCGAGTCAGACCGGCTCTGGCGAGTCGCGCACGCTCAGATTTAACGTGTCTTACTGAAATTTGTGAAATCCATAAAATAATAAACTTTTCTCTTTACAAAACAATAACAACAGAAGATGGAAATCATTTCAGAAACGTCGTAGCTACCTGTGATTGTCTGATTGCTAACTTGTAGCCAGCGGTCATTTCTAAAACGCTTTAGCACGCCGTTAGCATCTCGTAGGCTACTCGTCGCAAAGTGACGCATGCGCGACTCAAATCGCGTCTCGACTCACATCGCGCAGCGACAGCGGATCTGTAGTTTGAATGAATTGGACAATGTAATGTAATGTAACGTAATGTAATGCACTCCCTCCAGAAAAACACGATTATGCGATCGTATAATTCAAC
>CM042440.1:1091509-1112294 GCA_023631565.1 Gymnocephalus cernua
TGCAGAACCTGCAGAACCTGCAGAACCCGCAGAAGGTGCAGAACCTGCAGAACCTGCAGAAGGTGCAGAACCTGCAGAACCCGCAGAAGGTGCAGAACCTGCAGAACCTGCAGAAGGTGCAGAACCTCCAGAAGGTGCAGAACCTGCAGAAGGTGCAGAAGGTGCAGAAGGTGCAGAACCTGCAGAAGGTGCAGAGCGATGAGCAGACGTACCTATGCAGTCCTGATTGTCGACATAGTGGACCTCGTTGACTCCGAGCCCCTCCCTCTGGTACAGCTCTTGCTCCTGGAATGCAAAGGACACATTTCTAATGAGAATCCGTAACGATATTCGCAGCGTGCACGCCATCCGCGGTTCTGCCCGCGGGGCGTTCCAGCTCTCAGACAAAAGGCACTTAGACAAGGCTTTCTGCTGTAACCTTTCCTTCCTGCAAAATGAGCATCTTAAGGTTACGGCGTTCATTCTGCATGTTGCCAACACATGTTTGCGAGCAAAACATCTTCGAGTATGTAAATTAATGAAGAGGTTTTTAGGTCACGTTTGAGGAAAAAAGGCCATAATTGCTAGTCTGGGTGAACCAGTCTGATCTGCTGGTGATGTGATGTCTCCCAGCAGCTCCGACTGGAAACCTGCACGTTTATCTCTCCTGCTTCTGGTACAAATCTGCAGGAACCAATCACAGACTGGCTTATCCACCTGGTGCGCTATTGGCCGGTTTAACACGATGACGATAGAGAAGCGACCAAGCAGCATCTTGTTTACATTCAACACGGCGGCCACAGAAGCGCAGCGACCCGTTGATGCCGCTGTCGCTGCTACGTCACCCGGATCGTTGCTTTGATTGGTTGAAGGACTATCCAATGGCGTGCAGTCATGTGAACTACGCCCGTTGGTCCCGCCTCTCGTGCAGAGAAAAGAGACTTCAGATACAGTATTAGGGGACCACTAAGGTCTATATAAAAGAGACTTCAGATACAGTATTAGGGGACCACTAAGGTCTATATAAAAGAGACTTCAGATACAGTATTAGGGGACCACTAAGGTCTATATAAAAGAGACTTCAGATACAGTATTAGGGGACCACTGAGGTCTATATAAAAGAGACTTCAGATACAGTATTAGGAGACCACTAAGGTCTATATAAAAGAGACTTCAGATACAGTATTAGGAGACCACTAAGGTCTATATTAAAGCATCCAAAAAGCAGCATGTCATGGGACCTTTTTATGAGAAATAAACTTTCTACAGCATGTTTCTGCAGCTGTGTGTTATCTAAAATGTATTTTTTTTTTTTAGGTAAACACCTTCAGAGGATGTAATCATCCAAGTTTTTATTTTTTCTGAAATAAACAGTAATCATCATAACGCGTACATTCACCTCTCTGATTTAAAATGTGATCAAACTTTCTGTTTTTATGTTTTGAGATGTCAGAAACTTGACAAATTAATACTTCAGTTCAAAAAACGAGACACCCGAGACACCTACTCTTAGAAAATAAGTGCTTACAATAAAAAAAAAAAAGCACTTAACAACATATAAATCATAAGTCCTGAGTCATTGCGAGATGTTTGCTCTGATTTGCCGGTGCTAGTAAGTGCTGGCTGATGGCTCTCAGGTTGATTGTATGTTTTTGTTCTTTCCTCCCACGAATGGACACGAGGTGATCGACAGCTCTCACCTCTTTCAGTATCCGCTCGTTGAAGAACTGCTGCAGTTTCTCGTTACAGTAGTTGATGCAGAACTGCTCGAAGCTGTTGTGTTCGAAGTACTCTGCAGGAGAGAAACGGAGACACGGTCAAAGATGTCACAATCACAGGAAATCTGACAAGTTGCACTACTTTAGGAAGTCGTGCACAGCGTAGAGACGCTCTTTTGATGCCACTATAATGTGTGTCAGTACAAAACCAACTGTCTTTCCAATAATGTCTCTGATGCAGACTGAAGCCGAGAACGGCCATGGATTTCTTTCTTTTCATGCACTGTTATCTCGTGATAACGACTTATTAATTTGTTATCTCGATATAACAAAGTTTGTTTTCTCAAGTTTTTTTTTTTTTAGTTTTTTTTGCCTAAGACACCGGGGGAATGGGTCTCCATAAGCGGATAGAAATCTGCCGTTTCTCCCTCCTCTTCTCTGGTTAAACTGAAGGCTGTTTTAGTGGGATTTTTCCTGAGTATTTGACCAGAGAAGAGGAGGGAGAAACGGCAGATTTCTATCCGCTCATGGAGCCCCTTCCTCGGGTTAAATGGAAGGGTGTCTTAGGCAACAACAACAACAAAAAAATCCATAAAAAAAAAACATCTCGAGAAAACAAAACAAAAATCTCGACCCAAAAACTACGGAAGCCGAGAACGGCCATCGATTTCTTTCTTTTTTTATGCACTGTTATCTTATTGTCTCGATATAACAAAGTTTGTTTTCTCAAGATTTTTTGTTTTGTTTTCTCAAGATGTTTTTTTGTTGTTGTCTAAGACACCCTTCCATTTAACCCGAGGAAGGAGCTCCATAAGCGGATAGAAATCTGCCGTTTCTCCCTCCTCTTCTCTGGTCAAATACTCGGGAAAAATCCCACTAAAACAGCCTTCCATTTAACCCGGAGAAGAGGAGGGAGAAACGGCAGATTTCTATCCGCTTATGGAGCTCCTTCCTCGGGTTAAATGGAAGGGTGTCTTAGACAACAACAAAAAAATCCATAAAAAAAAAACATCAAGAAAACAAAAAAAAATCTCAGGAAAACAAACTTTGTTATATTGAGATAACGAATTAATAAGTCGTTATCACGAGAGATAAAAGTGCATAAAAAAAGAAAGAAATCGATTAAACATATTAAACATCTGTTGATGTTATATTCATCTTGAGTGCGACTCCTGAAAAGACCGCGAAGCTGCTTAATTTTAGCCGATGCCGATCCTTTAAAACATGCCCGCACTTTTCCTTTATACGTGTTGTTGCGACAGTCGCAGAAGGTTTTAAAGGGATACCAACCGAAGCCAGCGATGTCCAGGACGCCGATGAAGTTGGCGGAGGAGTCGAAGGGGAAGCACTGGTTGACCCTGGTCACCACGTGGTCGAAAAGGCGGCTGTACACGGCCTTCGCCAGGGCGTCCCGAGCGTTGTTAGCCTGCTCCACTTTGAGTGGCACCCTGGAGACACAAGGACAAAAACGTTCAGGGTCAAAATCTAGAAAGACTATATCGATCGCTCCGTTGCTGCCGGAAATTCTGCCGGATGTCCGTCATCTTCCTCTGTCTCTGTGCTGGCGCTCTAACCTCCGGCTGATTTGTGAGGACTCTGGTTAACTGCTCCTCAGATCTCTGCAGGGCAAATCCAGACAGCTAGTCTTCTGTTGCACGACTAAAACTACTTCTGAACGTACACATGTTCCACCAAAACAAGTTCCTTCTGTTTAACCAGAAACAGCTCTGAAGTCTCTAGCGCTAAACCCACCAGACTCCATTTAAATAATCAATACTTTTAGCTTGTATAGAGCCAACATATTCTCACATGTAAATCTGTAAACTATGTGTTTATTTCAACCAGAACTAGAGTTGTGATGGTTGGTTAAAGTGGAAAGACGACCCAAAACGGCTTTTCATAGTTTTATTTTGTTTCTGTCGACTTTGAATGAAGTGTGTTTTACGATGCTAGAATCACTGATTATTTACATGGAGTCTGGTGGGTTTAGCGAACTGAGTCTGTCAGCTGCAAAACGAGAACTTTAGTGAAGGTAAATACAACCTGGACAATTACTGTTAACTTACATCGCAGCTTGTTTCTCTGCAGCGATCTCGCCTCATACTGGACCAATGTCAGTGACTGTTGATCACATCAGTCACTTACACACAAAAACATTGGGAAAAAAATGGTAGTTATGCTTTAAGTTAATTCCTAATTTCAGAATTGATGTCTATTATGCAGTTTAACACTTTGAGCTAACTGCCTAGAACAGTAAATGTCAACATGAGCCTGTCCCTGGGGATGAAGTGAGTCTACTTATTCACCAACATCCGTTTTTAACACACAGCACGTTCCAAGCAGATAATTGTGTTATTGACGGCCGCAGAGGAAGAGAGATTGGGAGTGAGAGGCAGCGGCCGTAAAGAGGGGGCAGAAACCATAACTGGCAGCGAGCTCTGTGGAGCTATTGTAATTGGTTCTGATGGTGTGTGAGTGCGCGGTTCAATAGCGGCAGAGAAAAGGAGTGACCCGATCGCAGGGGCCAGATAAAATATAACCGCAATAATCTGCTGCGAGGAGCCGAGGCTTGAACTTTACCTCTGGACTTACTTTACTTCAGCTGCAGACTGCAGTGCACTCGAGGACACACATTCATTCATTCATTCATTCATTCATTCATTCATTCATGCATTCAACTTCTGTACTTCAGATCACTGGAGGGGCGACCCTCATTTACAACGTCATCGAGTCAAATTTACAAAGACAAAAACAGAACAACACAGAGAAGAAGCAATACAAAATAGACCAATCCCTGCAGAAAAACACAGTTTTTTGTGATTGTTGCGGGCAAAAATCCTTGATTATGCGGCACGTTTTCTTAAAAAATGTGATGGAATATGCGGAATATTTATGCAGTTTTATGCGATGAAATTGCGGGAACTTGCAAAAATTGCGTTTTGATGAAAAAGAGAAAACAAAGTGATTCCCCCCCAACACCGTGTTCTCACTAGGAGAAATGACGTCACTTCACACTCCCTCCAGAAAAACGCGATTATGCGATCTCAGAATTCAACGCAAAATCAGCCAAAGTCTGCATATTTATGTGGAGGCCGCATTTTTTCAAATACGCCGCAATTTCGCCACATAAATTGCCGATTTCCGCGCAAAATATGCGGGGCTTGCATGATTTCATAATCCCCGCATTTTCGTTGCAAAAAACTCACATATATCTCAGCAGAAAGTTGAAAAATGTTGTTTACTTCACACAAGAGCAGCCATTTTCCCCTGTTGCCATGGGAACGTTATGAAGTGATGTAATGTCGCCTAGTGAGAACACGGTGTTGGGGGGGAATCACTTTGTTTTCTCTTTTTCATCAAACCGCAGTTTTTGCAAGTTCCCGCAATTTTTCAACAATTCAATCGCATAAAACTGCATAAATATCCCGCATATTCCATCTCATTTTTTTAAGAAAACGTGCCGCATAATGAAGGATTTTTGCCCTCAACAATCACAGAAAAACTCCGCGTTTTTCTGGAGGGACTGTACTTCATAACGTTCCCATGGCAACAGGGGAAAATGGCTGCTCTTGTGTGAAGTAAACGCAACATTTTTCATCTTCCTGCTGAGATATATGTGACTTTTTTGCAACCAAAATGCGGGGATTATGAAATCATGCAAGACCCGCATATTTTGCGTGGAAATCGGCAATTTATGCGGCGAAAGTGCGGCGTATTTGAAAAAATGCGCCCCCCCGCATAAATATGCAGACTTTGGCTGATTATGCATTGAATTATGCGATCGCATAATCACGTTTTTCTGGAGGGAGTGGTGGTTAGATAGACAATAAAACTGTGCATTGGAAAAATGGATTTGATGAATAAATTAGGATAATAAGGACGCAAAAGAAAATACAATTTAAAGTAATTACAAGTAGACGTTCGCAGGTTTAAAACCAGATTCCTGAATCGTCTAAAAGGCTCAAGTGAGTTGATTTTAAGGAAATGCTGTAATTTGTTTCTAGGAGCCGGGTGCACCGAAGTTAAAAGCAGAGTACAACTCTCAAAGCTCTGAATAACGACTACCAAAAACCCACCTCCCTCCCTCTCCCTCTCTCCCTCCCTCTCTCTCTCTCCCTCTCTCCCTCTCTCTCTCTCTCTCTCTCTCTCTAGGAAATTATCTCCTGTCCACATACCTTTTTAAGCCACATGCAACATCACGGGGAAGACGAGGCCTGATCCCTGCAGGGCCTCCGCGGTATTTCTCTAACACTTCATGGTGCGATAGGACGATTCCCTAAAGCTGCAATCTGTCGTTCACTTCTCCACCTGCTTGCTGTGTGCATGTGGAGGACTGTATACTGTATATATTCATACACATGTCTCCCATTTATATTCATGTACAGCCATGATTACCTGCTGCATGCTGTCAGCCACGTTACATTCCAGAGCTCAGTCTAATGAAATAATTATGTGAACACATAAACAACAGGCAATCGACAGGTGTGCTCATGTTCTGTTGCTACCTTCTGTACCTTACGAAGAAGGAAATGACATATCCAACAAGTCTCCGATGCGTCGACATCACGTCAGACCTGAAGAAGGAAGACCTCGCACTCTGCTTTCGCTCAGACCGTCATCAAGAGCATTTCAATACTATGTTAATGCTATTTTCATTACGTTGTCTCCAATAAATTGTGCACACAGTAGTAGTAGTAGTAGTAGTAGTAGTAGTAGTACTCAGCAGTAGGCTGTGGGGTTGCATATTAAGTGCTTTGGGGTCCTTCTGTAACTAATTTTGGGGTACAATGGTTCTGCTACTACCACAGGCCAAGCAATCGGCCCGTTCCAAACTCACTAGTTCAACTAAACATGACATTATATTATAATAGTTTATACACAAAGAACTTTGTTTAAATATTACATGATGTTCAAGCTTTTTTCACCTGGGTCTAACAATGGCCGAGTTAGCGTTATCAGCTCATTAGCTCACTGTAGGCGCTAACGGATCCCAAGGTGTATCTTATAAAATACCCCACTAATAATACCCGAAATATACCAAAACGTCTACAGTAGTACAAATAGGTTGTGTACTCATAAAACGATGGATTGGAAAGTTTGTAAGTCCACCGGGAGTGTATTTAAATAACACTTGCCTGCTGGCCTCTGCTCTCTGCTGCAGCACCGAAAAGAGAAATACATCAAAAATATTGATTCATTTAACTTGTTTTTTTAAAGTAAGTGCTGTAGTACAACTAGCAGGAGACACGTTATAATGGAGGTATGTTTGGAGAAACTACCTTAATTAATCATTTACATTAATCAATATCTTTGTTGTATTTCTATTTTCGGTGCTGCAGCAGAGAGCAGAAGCCAGCAGGCAAGTGTTATTTAAATAAACTCCCGGTGGACTTACAAACTTTCCAATCCATCGTTTTATGAGTACACAACCTATTTGTACTACAGTAGACGTTTTGGTACCATTCGGGGGTAATTTACGGTCATGTTCTGCTCCGCTCTTATTTTGTTATTTGTTTGATTTTTGAGATTTCCTGTTTTACTTTGAAGTTTTGCTTGCTCTCATTTTCAGGTGACTTGTCCTCCCGTCGTTGTGATTACGTCCTCTCCCCCCCGATGTGTCTCACCTGCTTGCAGTCGTGATCACCTGTCCCTCTAGTACAGGAGTATCAAACTCAGTTTCCCAGAGGGCCACACTGGAAAATATGAATCCCATCAAGGGCCAGACGTGTAGTTTATTCACATGCTTTTATTTGTTTATTTATATCAAAAAAAGTCAAGGATCTCTGACTGTATTATTGCATGACTCATACAGCCTTCTCACTCACAGTTTGGTCGACATAAAGACCCAAAAGAGTCAGCAACAAAGTAGCTTAGCCATCAAAGAAAAAAGCGACAAAAACATCAGATCAAACGGTGGAAAACGGGCCAAAAGCTTCTGCAAAGTGACAAAAACTTCAGAAAAAGTGACAAAACTTTGAAAAAGCTATAAAAAACTAGGTGGGCCTAAATTGTATTGTGAACCTAAACTGATACGCGGGCCGGATCAAAATCTGCGAGGGGCCGGATTTGGCCCGCGGGCCTTGAGTTTGACAGGTGTGCTCTAGTAGATAGTCTCACCTCACACACTCACCTGTTGCCAGGTTGTTGTTGAACCTCGTGTGCTCGTGTCGCTTTCCAGCGTGTTTTCCAAGTCTGTATTCCCGGGGTTATCCAGACCTTTTGCCTGCTGATTTTCTACTTTTGCCTGATTGTTCTTTAGACAATAAATTGAACGTTACCTGTTTTATCTGGAAGTCTTGAGTCGTGCATTTGAGTCCGGCTGTTGTACCCAAAGGGGGGGGGGGGGGGGGGGTCAGCCTGCCTCCTCAGAGCGAAGCCGCGATGGCGCCATTTTATGCTACCCAAGCCATCCCCCCCCCGTTAGCATCCCATTGACTGCCATTCATTCTGGCGTCACTTTGACAGCCAATAACTTTACATCTGAAGCGTTTAAAGACTTTATTTGTCCGTTGTTTATTTCTAAAGAAACACGACGATGTATAAAAGGCTCCGTTACCTTGTACCTCACGTTATGGCTCCGTAGCAGACGTTTTTATAAAAATAGGCTAACGGTTGGGTCATAACCACGAGACTTACTGTCTCATAGTAGAGGAATTACCGTACAGTACAGGAGAAGCTCGCAGGCAGTTTGGACTTACATCAGCTGTTTAGTTTAATTACTAATGTTAACTAGCATTTTAGTTATCAGTAATTAGCCTGTGCCTATGTTATCTCCTTACATATACCTACGCTCTCCGTCTCTGATAGATTGGGAATGATTGAGATTTCTCTTGGCACAGCTACCAGAAGACTTACAACGTTCAGACACGTTGCTCACGTCACATCTACGTCATCAAGCTCAGTTTGAGGCTGCGCAGTAACGCTCAGACATCACCGGGGAAGTGACGTCACCGGTCTCCGTCCAGAGCAGCGGGACCTGCTGGTCCACTTCTTAACTGTCTTTGATCGCACCCCGACAGATACACCTTTGGAGCCGTTAGCGCCTGCAGTAAGCTAATCAGCTGATAACGCTAATGTTGTATCAGGTGTAGCGTTGTGGATGTTTTGTGAATGAAGACAATGGTCGCAGATGCCATTTAAATATTAATAAGATTTATTATATAGCATCTTAAATGCAAGCTTGCAAGGCTCGGAGATCCACATCTTTCCAATCGTGGTCTGAAGTTCTTCCTTTGTTTCCTGCTTCTTAAAGGAAACTCCCTATAGCAAAATGCATACGTCTAAGTGATAACAGATGTCTACATGTTGAATCCTCCTATCAGAGTTCACCACCTCACCTCTCATGTTATTCCTACACATTCCACATCATATGGGCCCACTGGTCAGCTCCCAGTCCCTGGCCTTTAAGTCTCTAAACATCTGGAAACCATTTCCTCTCAAGAGGCCCTGGTGTCTCCCAGCTCCACAAGTCTCACCCAATAATATCTAGTTTTCTGGCTTTAGCATGAAATGCAATGGAATACATCAATGTGATAAACATTATAATGATAGTAATAGTTTTATATGAAAATACACTACAATAACTCGCCCAATGTTTGGCTAGAGGTCGCGGTGCAAAGGACCCGGGGGTGAAATTACTCCGAAGCATCACTTTAAACCCTGACATCTCCCTCAGCATCACTCCCACATTTCCTCACCTTCCCCGCCTGCTCTCTCTCCACCCGTCGCCATGTTTAATTCATGCCGCCGGCTCCCGGCGAGGCCCTCTCATTTAAAAAACAAGAGGTCTAAAACGCAAGGGCAGTATACTTATCCAGGACACTAATAGTACAAGTAGCCTAATATGTATTCCCTCTGAGCGCGAGTGTTTTTCTCTCTCGCACGATGTAATCACTGCTGTCGCCTCGTGTAGAAACCGCGCTCTCTGACTCCGTCCTCGGAGACGCCACGTGGGAGACAAATGGATTTGAAAATGGACTTTTTTTAAGCCGTCGTAGGAATAAGATAAGACCGACTAACTCTCAATGCTTACTTTGGATTTTTTTTGCTCGTCTGATCACATTGACCTTTTGAAATGCGGCCTGCATCAGATTCCAGCGTGAACTGACCCGCACGCTCAACAGACCGATAACAACGACATCACACGCTGCTGCGCCGGAGTTAGGGAGGTTACGGAGGAAGGAAACATCTTGGCTTTTATTTCTAAATGTGTGTGTGTGTAATGGCAGCCGTGACATTAATCAGTCCCTCCAGAAAAACGCGAGTCATCGAGTCAAATTTACAAAGACAAAAACAGAACAACACAGAGAAGAAGCAACACAAAATAGACCAGTCCTTGCAGAAAAATACTGAGTTTTTTTGTGATCGTTGCGGGCAAAAATCCTTGATTATGCGGCACGTTTTCTTAAAAAATGCGATGGAATATGCGGGATATTTATGCAGTTTTATGCGATGAAAATGCGGGAACTTGCATGAAGAAGAGAAAACAAAGTGATTCCCCCCCAACACCGTGTTCTCACTAGGCGACATTATGTCACTTCACACTCCCTCCAGAAAATCGCGATTATGCGATCGCATAATTCAATGCATAATCAGCCAAATTCTGCATATTTATGCGGGGGGGGGCGCATTTTTTCAAATACGCCGCACTTTCGCCGCATAAATTGTCGCTTTCCACGCAAAATATGCGGGGCTTGCATGATTTCATAATCCCCGCATTTTCGTTGCAAGAAAGTCACATATATCTCAGCAGGAAGATGAAAAATTTTGCGTTTACTTCACACAAGCAGCCATTTTCCCCTGTTGCCATGGAAACGTTGTCCAACCACATGTGGAGGTGGTCTACATCTGACCTGGGTCTGATTCAGGACCACATATGGAAGTGGTCTACATCATTTTGCCTGCAGTCTGAACGTAGCCTAAGGTAAACTAAAATAGACTTTAACACACACACACACACAAACACACACACACACACACACTAAATAGACGAAGGAAAGCCAACGTGCTGCTGTTTCATCTGGTTTAACTAGAGGACCACAAAAAGCCGCATTGTGTTTGTATCCTCTGTGATTTCTGATGTCGGCCGACATAATTACTGCTGTGAAGTGATGAAAGTGTCTTTTGTGGTTCTTTTTTTTTTTAAATCGTCAAATAAATCAAAACAAAGATTGCATTCTTTAATTTATTCTGGACGTGCAGGAAGTAATTAAACACAATTATCTGCTGCAGAAAAATAGGCTTAACTACTTTTTCTGTCCCCCTCATCCGTCAGACGTATCTTGATCTGTGTTTTTAAGTTAAGCACTTTGTGTTGCATTTTTATATATGACTTTTGCAGTATAAATACAGTTTATTATATTATCATCATTATTATTATTATTGGAGAGGTCCAGGCTCGCAGGGTGGAGATAGATTGATGTTTAGAAAGAGAGCTTTACGGTAGAGAAGGATCCAAACGTCTGAATTAAATAAAGGTAGAGAAGTATTAGGGTGAAATGTGGATGGATGTACTGAGCCCACAGATGCCATATTCTGCTCATTTTCAGGTTCATAATTGTATTTTAAGGTTGTACCAGAATATGTTTACATGGTTTAATATATTGTTGTTGTACAGCACATCTCTCTCTCACTGCTGCAGCTCCTCTTGTCACCTTGTGTTCAGGTCTCTGTTTTAGCTACAGAGTGAATCATCTTTCCTTCTGTACTATCTTTGATTCCACTCTGCACATGCTCAGTAGCTCAGATGGTAGATCATGTCAGTTAGCTCCACAGACAGTAAAAGAAAGATTGTTTCTCCAACTTTGGTCAGTTACAAGGCAGGATTAGCCGGGAGACTTCTTCTAAAGGAGGGCGCACATGGAAGTACTTCTTTTGGAGATTATGGTGAACTTGTGTGTGTTGTAGCAGTGCTTTGCCATTGAGAACGAGCTAGCATGCTAACGCTAGTGCTAGCATGCTACGGTTAGCCACCTTGTTTCGGCTAGTTACGTGACAAGCCGTGCAGATGTTGACCAGCTCACCCAGAGACTGAAGGCAGGAATCATTCAGAAACCGTATCTCACTCAGAACAACATGGATGGATTTTATCAAAGTTTGTATGTGTGTGGAAGCACCAGAGACACAAAATAACACCCCAAATCACAGAAGAAGAGATATTTTTTTCATAATATGGGCACTTTAATGGCACGTCTGGCTGCCGGGTTGACGGACTAATCCCACCGAGACTCTCACAAGCTGTTAACCGCTGACCCTAACCCCACTCAGTCTCCCCCCACGTACCGTCCCCCTCGAACGGGAGATGACTCTCTGATTGGTTGATTGCATGTTACGCCCAAAACACACCTCTGATTAATGAAGACACTAAGAACAACCCTTTAGAACCAGGCGCCCGGCGCACGGACACTTTTTACCGCCGTCAAACTAGCAAAAGTGGATCTGGACACGCCCTAAACACACCTGCAGCAGGCGCTTCACGCCGCGACCTCAGATCATTAAAATAAGGCCGTAAGTCTTGTATGTGTGGTATGCCTGTTTAGTTTGTGTCTTAAAGGTATAGAGGAGGATTTTCTCTTTCCGGGTGGATCATCAAGACTATTGGTCCTCCTAGCTGTCAATCATTCTGGGATATGTTTACGTGGCGTCACAGGTCAGCGAGCAGACGGCCACGGCCTCCGACCATAGACGGTATATAAAAGCCTCCGACCATAGACGGTATATAAAAGCCTCCGACCATAGACGGTATATAAAAGCCTCCGACCATAGACGGTATATAAAAGCCTCCGACCATAGACGGTATATAAAGGCCTCCGACCATAGACGGTATATAAAGGCCTCCGACCATAGACGGTATATAAAGGCCTCCGACCATAGACGGTATATAAAGCCTCCGACCATAGACGGTATATAAAGGCCTCCGACCATAGACGGTATATAAAGGCCTCCGACCATAGACGGTATATAAAAGCCTCCGACCATAGACGGTATATAAAGCCTCCGACCATAGACGGTATATAAAGCCTCCGACCATAGACGGTATATAAAAGCCTCCGACCATAGACGGTATATAAAGGCCTCCGACCATAGACGGTATATAAAGGCCTCCGACCATAGACGGTATATAAAAGCCTCCGACCATAGACGGTATATAAAGGCCTCCGACCATAGACGGTATATAAAGGCCTCCGACCATAGACGTTATATAAAAGCCTCCGACCATAGACGGTATATAAAAGCCTCCGACCATAGACGGTATATAAAAGCCTCCGACCATAGACGGTATATAAAGGCCTCCGACCATAGACGGTATATAAAAGCCTCCGACCATAGACGGTATATAAAAGCCTCCGACCATAGACGGTATATAAAGGCCTCCGACCATAGACGGTATATAAAGGCCTCCGACCATAGACGGTATATAAAAGCCTCCGACCATAGACGTTATATAAAGGCCTCCGACCATAGACGGTATATAAAAGCCTCCGACCATAGACGGTATATAAAAGCCTCCGACCATAGACGGTATATAAAGGCCTCCGACCATAGACGGTATATAAAAGCCTCCGACCATAGACGGTATATAAAGGCCTCCGACCATAGACGGTATATAAAAGCCTCCGACCATAGACGGTATATAAAAGCCTCCGACCATAGACGGTATATAAAGGCCTCCGACCATAGACGGTATATAAAGGCCTCCGACCATAGACGGTATATAAAGGCCTCCGACCATAGACGGTATATAAAAGCCTCCGACCATAGACGGTATATAAAGGCCTCCGACCATAGACGGTATATAAAGGCCTCCGACCATAGACGGTATATAAAAGCCTCCGACCATAGACGGTATATAAAGCCTCCGACCATAGACGGTATATAAAGGCCTCCGACCATAGACGGTATATAAAAGCCTCCGACCATAGACGGTATATAAAAGCCTCCGACCATAGACGGTATATAAAGGCCTCCGACCATAGACGGTATATAAAGGCCTCCGACCATAGACGTTATATAAAGGCCTCCGACCATAGACGGTATATAAAAGCCTCCGACCATAGACGGTATATAAAAGCCTCCGACCATAGACGGTATATAAAGGCCTCCGACCATAGACGGTATATAAAGGCCTCCGACCATAGACGGTATATAAAGGCCTCCGACCATAGACGTTATATAAAGGCCTCCGACCATAGACGGTATATAAAAGCCTCCGACCATAGACGGTATATAAAAGCCTCCGACCATAGACGGTATATAAAGGCCTCCGACCATAGACGGTATATAAAAGCCTCCGACCATAGACGGTATATAAAGGCCTCCGACCATAGACGGTATATAAAAGCCTCCGACCATAGACGGTATATAAAGCCTCCGACCATAGACGGTATATAAAGCCTCCGACCATAGACGGTATATAAAAGCCTCCGACCATAGACGGTATATAAAGGCCTCCGACCATAGACGGTATATAAAAGCCTCCGACCATAGACGGTATATAAAGCCTCCGACCATAGACGGTATATAAAGGCCTCCGACCATAGACGGTATATAAAGCCTCCGACCATAGACGGTATATAAAAGCCTCCGACCATAGACGGTATATAAAAGCCTCCGACCATAGACGGTATATAAAGCCTCCGACCATAGACGGTATATAAAAGCCTCCGACCATAGACGGTATATAAAAGCCTCTGACCATAGACGGTATATAAAGCCTCCGACCATAGACGGTATATAAAAGCCTCCGACCATAGACGGTATATAAAAGCCTCCGACCATAGACGGTATATAAAAGCCTCCGACCATAGACGGTATATAAAAGCCTCCGACCATAGACGGTATATAAAAGCCTCCGACCATAGACGGTATATAAAAGCCTCCGACCATAGACGGTATATAAAGGCCTCCGACCATAGACGGTATATAAAAGCCTCCGACCATAGACGGTATATAAAGGCCTCCGACCATAGACGGTATATAAAAGCCTCCGACCATAGACGGTATATAAAGCCTCCGACCATAGACGGTATATAAAGCCTCCGACCATAGACGGTATATAAAGGCCTCCGACCATAGACGGTATATAAAAGCCTCCGACCATAGACGGTATATAAAAGCCTCCGACCGCTGCCCCCCCCCTCTCGGTGATAGCTTGTTTGTTGGCCTGTAGCGTGCTAACGTTAGCTATAGAGATGCTTGTCCTAAATAGATTTCCACTTACCGGTGGCGAGTCTGACGTAGTGAAAAAAGTGCAAATCTTCTTTTGGAAAGTCGGCTTGTAGAGCCATGCCGACAGCAACTTGTAAACAGAGCGTGCACGAGGAGAACCAGGCTCGTGCACGCTCTCTCGTGCACGCGTTTAATAGGCGTTCCCTCTCGGGAGCAGGTAGGGTGTTGCGCATGTGCATTTACCTGTTTTGCACTGAAAGGACCATCACGTATCCAATCACGTTGTCCATGTACAACGACAATAACTATTTTATTCTGGTTTGAGGATAATTAGCCCAGTACAAACAAGAGCCTTTCCTCATCAGACAGTGGGAATAGAAAGAAAGATGAATGCATTAGAGAAAGAGTTGTAACTCTTGACATCAAAATCATATTTATAATGAGACCAACATGTGTAAAGTGTCGGCTGTGAGCCGTCATTAAACTTTTCTTTCGAGGACACTGCCGTTAATAACCGCCCGAATACAAACAGTGCAACCTCGTACGTCTGCCACAGGAGGAGAATAAATGACCTCGTTAACTCGACTGAAGTCTCTCTGACTTCTGAGTCTCTTCTAAAGGCTCCAGACGGCGGCGCTGACTCGTTTGTTGACTCGTAATTAGGTGACTCAGGTTAAAGTGCTTCCACACAATGTTAAATGTGCATTTAGCAACAATTCTGTTTAAATTATCCCTTTGTCATCTTGCCTGAGTCACGGCGACCTGACACGACCGCTCGACTACAGAAGGAGACTTTCAGTCATTAGGGAAACCGTCTGAATAATGAGTGCTTTTATATGAGAGAGAGAGAGAGAGAGAGAGAGAGACAGAGAGAGAGAGATAGAGACAGAGAGAGAGAGACAGAGAGAGAGAGACAGAGAGAGAGAGAGAGAGAGACAGAGAGAGAGAGAGAGAGAGAGAGACAGAGAGAGAGAGACAGAGAGAGAGAGAGAGAGAGACAGAGAGAGAGAGAGAGAGAGAGAGAGAGAGAGAGAGAGAGAGAGAGAGAGAGAGAGAGAGAGAGAGAGAGAGAGAGAGAGACAGAGAGAGAGACAGAGAGAGAGAGAGAGAGAGAGAGAGAGACAGAAAGAGAGAGACAGAGAGAGAGAGAGAGAGAGAGAGAGTGAGAGAGATGGAGTCCTGTATGGGGCTCCGGAGGGGGACTCCATAGTTCTGCTGGGGGACTTTCAACGCACATGTGGGCAATGACGGAGATACATGGAGAGGCGTGATTGGAGGAACGGCCTCCCTGATCTAAACCAGAGTGGTTGTCTGTTATTGGACTTCTGTGCTAGTCATGGATTGTCTATAACAAACACCATGTTCGAACATAGGATGCTCATAAGTGTACTTGGTACCAGAGCACCCTAGGCCGAAGGTCAATGATCGATTTTATAATCGTTTCATCTGATCTGAGGCCGTATGTTTTGGGACACCCGGGTGAAGAGGGGCGGAGCTGTCAACTGATCACCATCTGGTGGTGAGTTGGGTCAGGGGGTGGGGGAAGACTCTGGACAGACCTGGTAAACCCAAACGGGTGGTGCGGGTAAATTGGGAACGTCTGGAGGAAGCTCCTGTCTGACAGACCTTCAACTCACACCTCCGGCGGAGCTTTTCGTGCATCCCTGTGGAGGCTGGGGGCATTGAACCTGAGTGGACATTGTTCAAAGTTTCCATTGCTGAAGCTGCGGCAGGGAGCTGTGGTCTTAGGGTCTTAGGTGCCTCAAGGGGCGGTAACCCTCGAACACCGTGGTGGACACCGGTGGTCAGGGAAGCCGTCCGACTGAAGAAGACGAAAAGAGAGCTGAGCCAGAAGGCAAAGCTCTCGATCTACCGGTCAGTTTTCGTTCCTACCCTCACCTATGGTCATGAAGGTTGGGGTCATGACCGAAAGAACGAGATCCAGGGTACAAGCGGCCGAAATGGGTTTCCTCAGGAGGGTGGCTGGCGTCTCCCTTAGAGATAGGGTGAGAAGCTCAGTCATCCGTGAGGAGCTCGGAGTAGAGTCGCTGCTCCTTCACGTCGAAAGGAGCCAGTTGAGGTGGTTCGGGCATCTGGTAAGGATGCCCCCTGGGCGCCTCCCTAGGGAGGTGTTCCAGGCACGTCCAGCTGGGAGGAGGCCTCGGGGAAGACCCAGGACTAGGTGGAGGGATTACATCTCCAACCTGGCATGGGAACGCCTCGGGATCACCCAGTCAGAGCTGGTTAATGTGGCTCGGGAAAGGGAGGTTTGGGGTTCCCTGCTGGAGCTGCTCCCCCCGCGACCCGACCACGGATAAGCGGACGACGATGGATGGATGTTTGTGTTTTCTTAACCCTTGTGTTGTCCTCCCAGGTGAAAATTAACACTCTTTTAGACACTGTTTTCACATTATTGTTGCTTTTCCCGATGTTATGCTTGTTTTTTTCCATTACAGTATATTCACCACTATAGCCCTACCTATTTATTTGCACTAGTTTTACACTAGTTTTTTGGAATTCATGGTCAATAAACCTCATTTATACGACATTTTCTAATTTTTGTGTAAGAAAAAGCACAAATGACACCTATTTTCTATGAAAAATAAAGCTCTGATCATTATCCTGAGCATCTTATGGGACCATACATGTTATTTTGTGGCAATTTGGTTAAAAGAAATACAAATTTATGATGTAGAAACTTTGAAAACGGGTCAAATTTGACCCGAGGACAACATGAGGGTTAAGTTGCAGGGCGTTTGCCCCTGTCGGCCACCGTACCACGGAGCCTTTTATACATCGTCGTGTTTCTTTAGAAATAAACAACGGACAAATAAAGTCTTTAAACGCTTCAGATGTAAAGTTATTGGCTGTCAAAGTGACGCCAAAATGAATGGAAGTCAATGGGATGCTAACGGCGGGTGATGGATAGGTAGCATCAATATGTATTTTATAGGTTTTCTACTGAACAAATTTTTTTTTTAACCTTCATATTTATATTTTCTTAGTAAATTGCATTACTATATGCTCTGTAGGACTTTGAGATTGCTGAAATGTAATGTGCAATACAAATAAAATGTATTATTATTATTATTATTATTATTAATAAAATGGCGCCGTAGGAGGTGTGGCTTCCCTCTGAGGAGAGACGCTCGCCCCCTTGAAAATAACACGCAAATGAAAGAAACATAAAACACAAATATCCGATTTAAATCCAATCTCCCTCCCACTCTTTATATCCACCTCCCCTCTCTCAGTCACACACACACGGAGCCGTCTGCACTCCCGCTTACCTAACCCAGACGAATAAATAACCCGCCGCAGGTGATGCAGCCAGCTGGCGGGATTCACCTGTGGCTCTCATTTTATCCACTTTCACCAAATCAAAGCACGGATCCGTGAACTGTTCATATAAATAAGTTACGGGTGCAGACTTGGCTCTCTGCCGTAACGAAAGCTGTAACATCTGCCGCCCTAAATGCTCGAGGTCTGGGTGGGAGAAGCTCACTCAGGAAATAATGAGTTTAGGAATCACACAAGCAGCGGCAGCCACCGTCCATGGAAAGGTGGCAACACAGAGACGAGACTACACGCCGCCTGCACGCCACATCGCAGCGATCACGGCAGCAATGAATGCTTTCCCCATCGTGCATCGTGAAGACCGTATAGTCACGAGCAAGCAGGAAGAACCGTTTTCATCAGCAAACTACGAGTCAATTTTTGGTCAAAACGTCAAATGCAGGATGGAGGATGTGAGTAGGGAGATTTACAACCGCTTTCCTTCTTGTTCCTCTGTTGGCAATAACACAAAATGGTTCAAAAGGTGACAAAAAGGCGACAAAAAGACAGCGAAAAGGCAATGAAAAAACGGCAAAAAGACGGCAAAAAGACGGCAAAAAGACGGCAAAAAGGCGACGAAAAGACGGCGAAAAGACGGTGAAAAGATGGCAAAAAGACGGCAAAAAGACGGCAAAAAGGCGACGAAAAGGCGACGAAAAGACGGCGAAAAGACGGTGAAAAGATGGCGAAAAGGTGAATTAAAGGCAACAAAAAGGCGCCAAAAAGACGCCGTTTGTCTCCGTCTTTATGTTTCTA
Source organism: Gymnocephalus cernua (assembly GCA_023631565.1). NCBI lineage: Eukaryota > Metazoa > Chordata > Actinopteri > Perciformes > Percidae > Gymnocephalus > Gymnocephalus cernua. The sequence continues at coordinate 1,110,466 of CM042440.1, forward strand.
CATCTGAACTGTTCATATAAATAAGGAAATAATGAGTTTAGGAATCACACAAGCAGCGGCAGCCACCGTCCTCAAAGGTGGCGACACGGAGACGAGACTACACGCCGCCTGCACGCCACATCGCAGCGATCACGGCAGCAATGAATGCTTTCCCATCGTGCATCGTGAAGACCGTATAGTCACGAGCAAGCAGGAAGAACCGTTTTCATCAGCAAACTACGAGTCAATTTTTGAGTTGGAGACATCATGTCTACGTGCATAGTGTAGCGTTAACCTTTTTGCGTCTCCGGAGGGAGCTGTGGAAAGTCTGATAGATGGCCTCGAGTGATGTCACTTGAGTCAGCGGTGGTCTCACTACCGGCGCGTCAACAAGCGCCGCTCGGTCCGGCGCCTTTGGCGTTTGTTATCGATGCAAAAAGTCTCCTTTAGCGTCATATTTAGACGCGCTTGGTCGGGACTTTCCTAAACCCAACCGGTCCGCTGTATACGGCGCTCCAAATGCGTACAGATAACACGCCACTTGGCTTAAGAAAGTGGGCGTGTATGTTTACGTGGTCATGATGTCATGTTGAGCTACCAACCCCAAATTAGAAAAAGTTGGGACAGTATGGAAAACACAAATAAAAAAATAAAGTACTGATTTCTAAATGTACTTTGACTTGTATACAACAGCACATAATTTAATGTGTTCCTCATGATTTTTTTTTTTTAAATTTTCAAATTCCTATTTTTTTGGATGCTGCTTTTGTACCAAATCATAATTACAATCACCTGTTGACATCACCTGTTTCAAATCACATCATTATTTAACCAATTTACCTGATTACTAGCCCCTAAATTGCTCCTGTCCCAACCTTTTTTGGAATGTGTTGCAGGTCTGAATGACAGGAAAGGATGTATATTTACAAATGAAATTAAGTTGACCAGACATAACATGAAATATTTTGTGTTCACATTGTCTGCAATGAAATACAGTCAAAGTACATTTAGAAATCATTACTTTCTTTTTTTATTTGTGTTTTTCATACTGTCCCAACTTTTTTCTGATTTGGGGTTGTATTACCGCTACTAATCATACAACTGTTGTGCCAGAAAATGAAGGCTGTATTTCCCGTAAAGCTCGATGGTTTTACTGTGCAGCTTCCCGCCAGCCCTCCTCCTCCCTAACGAGGAAGAACACGTTTGGATTTTTCCATCCCATCGACCGTCCTGCCCGTCGCCAGAAAGTCTGCCGCCTCCTTGTGCAAAGAGGATCTTTTGCTTACTCAGTCAAAAGGTTTTTCTGTTTGGCTTTTAATGGACAGAATGAAACATGTTGGAAGTGAGTTTTCCCGTCAGATTTTTTCATTGCTCCCACCATCTGCCACCAGCAGAACCTCTGAGAGCGGTCGGGTCCGTTTGCTGCCGGAGACCGCGCTCTCTCTACCGCACTACAACGCACGTCAGCGGCCGATCTTCCACCTCCAACCTGCTGGACATACGTCAGATGCAGGATGGAGGATGTGAGTAGGGAGATTTACAACCGCTTTCTTCTTGTTCCTCTGTTGGCAATAACACAAAAAAGGCGACAAAAGGTGACAAAAAGGCGACTAAAAGGCGACAAAAAGACGACAAAAAGGCGACAAAAAGGCGACTAAAAGGCGACAAAAAGACGACAAAAGGCGACAAAAAGGCGACTAAAAGGCGACAAAAAGGCGATGAAAAGGTGGCAAAAAGACGGCGAAAAGATGGCAAAAAGACGGCGAAAAGATGGCAAAAATGTGACGAAAAGGCGAATTAAAGGCAACAAAAAGGCGTTGAAAAGGCGCCAAAAATGCGACGAAATCACG
>CM042440.1:1112494-1114994 GCA_023631565.1 Gymnocephalus cernua
ATTATTAGCCTCCCAGCAAAAAATACGGCACCGGAATGAGGCACCGAAATTTTCATTCTTATTCGGTCTCGTTACTACCGTTTACCTCGATTGGCAACGCGTTTCGGTCCCCAACCCTACGGCGACTGCTCTTCTGCCGATCTTATAGTCAAATAATAAAGCAATTGTTGGTTTACAAGGTAGACAGAGTTGAGGCAATTCTTAAAGTGCCCATATTATGAAAAAATCACTTTTTCTGGTTCCACACACATACAAACACACATACAAACTTTGTAAAATAACCATCCATGTTGTTCTGAGTGAGATACGGTTTCTGAATGATTCCTGTCTTCAGTCTCTGGGTGAGCTGGTGAAAAACTGCACAGCTTGTGACGTAACTAGCCGAAACGACGGGCTAAACACAACTGTCAGCATGCTAGCGCTAGCGTCAGCATGCTAGCTCGTTCTCAATGGCAAAGCGCTGCTACAACACACACAAGTTCACCATAATCTCCAGAAGAAGTACTTCCATGTGCGCCCTCCTTCCATGTGCGGCCAAAAAGGCGTTGAAAAGGCGCCAAAAATGCGACGAAATCACGGCGAAAAGAAAACGAAAAGACAACAAAAAGACAACAAAAAGACGGCAAAAATGTGATGAAAAGGTGAATTAAAGGGAACAAAAAGGCGGCCAAAAAGGCGTTGAAAAGGCGCCAAAAATGCGACGAAAAGACGGCGAAAAGAAAACGAAAAGACAACGAAAAGACAACAAAAAGACGACAAAAAGACGACAAAAAGACGGCGAAAAGACGGCAAAAATGTGATGAAAAGGTGAATTAAAGGGAACAAAAAGGCGGCCAAAAAGGCGATGAAAAGGCACCACTTTTTCTGGTTCCACACACATACAAACACACATACAAACTTTGTAAAATAACCATCCATGTTGTTCTGAGTGAGATACGGTTTCTGAATGATTCCTGCCTTCAGTCTCTGGGTGAGCTGGTCAACATCTGCACAGCTTGTGACGTAACTAGCCAAAACGACGGGCTAAACACAACCGTCAGCATGCTAGCACTAGCGTTAGCATGCTAGCTCGTTCTCAATGGCAAAGCGCTGCTACAACACACACAAGTTCACCATAATCTCCAAAAGAAGTACTTCCATGTGCGCCCTCCTTTAGAAGAAGTCTCCCGGCTAATCCTGCCTTGTAACTGACCAAAGTTGGAGAAACAACCTTTCTTTTACTGTCTGTGGAGCTAACTGACATGATCTACCATCTGAGCTACTGAGCATGTGCAGAGTGGAATCAAAGATAGTACAGAAGGAAAGATGATTCACTCTGTAGCTAAAACAGAGACCTGAACACAAGGTGAAAAGAGGAGCTGCAGCAGTGAGAGAGAGATGTGCTGTACAACAACAATATATTAAACCATGTAAACATATTCTGGTACAACCTTAAAATACAATTATGGACCTGAACATGAGCAGAATATGGCATCTTTAAATATTCTGGAAGTATGTTGTAAGACATTTGTGGTGCCAAACACTGAATTGTTTGCTTTCTCATTAGGTTTTTATCCTAATAAAGACATTTGAACACAAGCTGCTGCCTGTTTTTCTCATTAAAAACAGCTCTGACAGCAGCGTTTCCCGTCTCTCTCTCTCTCTGTGGTTGAAGGTTTCTAGCCCGGGTCACCTCTGACTTCCCCCAGCATCACTGACGGACGTGTCGCTGTGTGGCATCTGTAACCTACGCCCCCCGACGGCGATGGTACAACGCACCCCGGAGTACACGTCTCCGTCACCGCGGAGACGTGAGGAGGTGAAACACAAGAGGTCAGGGGTCACGTTGCTCGCTGAGCAGCACAGCAATGTCACAAAAAATCAGCTCAAGCGTTGCACATTATACGCTTTTATATCTGATCACTTTAATTCTTCTGCTTTGTGTCCATTCTGTATTCTTGGGATTGCAACTTTTAAACCGCATTCAATTAAGTAATTAAGCACAATTGTAATCAGCTCAGCGAGTCACTCTGGCATTCAGTGATGATGCTCATTAACTATGCCCTGGTAGCCGAGCTGCACCAATCGCGTCGCTGTATCTGATGTAGGCGGGCCAGAGGCGAGCTGCACCAATCACATCAGTGTATCTGATGTAGGCGGGCCAGAGGCCAGCTGCACCAATCACATCGGTGTATCTGATGCCAGAGGCGAGCTGAACAGATGAGGACAGTTTAATCTACCAGTTATCTCCGCTGGTAGCTGAGCGTACGGGGCTCTGGATACGTCACCCCGTGGATTGCTGTGATTGGTCGTTGTGTTATCCAATTGCGTGCAGTGAGATTTTCAAATGCACGCTTGGTGCCGCCCCCTCGAGTTGGCCCATTTTCATTACTCAATGCCAGACCCTTAATCTCTCAGATTTGAGTCTGGATCTCCAGGATATTCATTTGCTACACTCGAAGAAATAAATCTGTAAAATAACAGACAAAAGGTTCTGGCAGCTCGTTACATGTGTTTAACA
>CM042440.1:1122494-1129994 GCA_023631565.1 Gymnocephalus cernua
TTTTGGCCTATCAGCATGTCTATAGTTAGTTTTGACCTATCAGCATGTCTATAGTTAGTTTTGGCCTATCAGCATGTCTATAGTTAGTTTTGGCCTATCAGCTTGTCTATAGTTAGTTTTGGCCTATCAGCATGTCTATAGTTAGTTTTGGCCTATCAGAATGTCTATAGTTAGTTTTGACCTATCAGCATGTCTATAGTTAGTTTTGACCTATCAGCATGTCTATAGTTAGTTTTGGCCTATCAGCATGTCTATAGTTAGTTTTGGCCTATCAGCATGTCTATAGTTAGTTTTGGCCTATCAGCTTGTCTATAGTTAGTTTTGGCCTATCAGCATGTCTATAGTTAGTTTTGGCCTATCAGCATGTCTATAGTTAGTTTTGACCTATCAGCATGTCTATAGTTAGTTTTGGCCTATCAGCATGTCTATAGTTAGTTTTGGCCTATCAGCTTGTCTATAGTTAGTTTTGGCCTATCAGCTTGTCTATAGTTAGTTTTGGCCTATCAGAATGTCTACAGTTAGTTTTGGGGTGTGTCCCTCTATGATTGAGTGATGTCTTCTGTACTGGTTTGCGCTTGAGAGCAACAGCGGGATATTTTTAACAAATTTTTCACCGTCTTATTCATCATTAAAGTCACTTCTGTCAACGTTTTAGGCGAGAAACGAACTGTTTAGATTTTGAATATAGGCAGTCATTCCAAAATCGTTGCCGAATTGAGTTTTCGGAGTTGAGAAGCTCATCTGGTGGTGGCCCCATGGATGCATTAAGAGAACGGTGGCCCGGATCGCTCGCTCGCTCCCTTATATAGGTCTATGGGGGTCCTCGTCGTCTCCCAACCGGCCACACTGTTGTTTGCGTTATCTTGTGTAGATTAAATATTGTTTCATTTGGGAATTAAGGGTGGACCTCCAGTGATATGTTTGTTAGTTAGGGAGTCTTTTGTTATTCTTTTTGCTCTTTTGTCAGGTCAGTTTCTTACCTCTGTAGACAGTTTTGTTTGTTATTTTTTGGTAGTAGGCCACCCTGAAGTTACATATAATTCATCCATCCCATTTATGTTGTAAAATAAATGAGTTTTCTGACGTTCACACAAAGTTGTGTTTGTGGCTATTTGGGAAACGGGGAAGATGGGGGGGGGGGCTTTCATGTTGCGTCCTAGGCAGCCCTACACTGGGGCGTAACAATTCAATTTTATAGCATTTGAAGAAAAGAAAAATTATAATAATGCTGAAAAAAAAGCTTAAAAAATGTCAGGAAAAATAACTTGTAAGAAAAAGAAGAAACATATCAACCCTGGCTTACTAACAGCTGCCGCTAACTACAGCCGAGCAATAAGTATAACTAGCTCCGGTTATATGCTAACATGCAGGACTTATTGATTAGATTCTGGAGTAACTGTACACTGTCTGAGTATAACTGTGATGTTTATATCCTTAAACTATGAGGTGCAGTACATTACATTACATGTCATTTAGCTGACGCTTTTATCCAAAGCAACTTACAATTGCTGTATATATATCAGGGACACATTGGTTGATGTATCGCAGTGGGAATCGAACCCTAATCTCCCGCACCAAAAGGTATGTGTCATATCCACTGCGCCATCACCACCATGTACATGAACAGCTTTGTGCATTATGCTTGTGAAATCGATGCCAACAGTCAGTCGCCCCTGAAAGCTTAGCTTAGCTCATATTAAATCGATGTCTGGATTGAATAAAGTGCAGAACGGAGCCAAGGACTCAAACCTAGCTTCCAGTTAATTAAGCGTGATTATTATCATTGTGATTATTATTAATTATTATTAAATGACCCAGGTAAAAAATCTATTCAAATTATATGAGTGAAACAAATGAATTTATGTAAAATAATGTCTCTATCATCATCATATGGGGGTTAAAATTTGACAACATTTAGTAATAGTAGCATTCTAGGAGATCAGTAAATGTGAAGCACTCGTTTGAGGACATTGGGACTATATAGTTTTATTTTATTCTACCATGTGGTTAGCTACACATGCATTAGCATTGAAAAACAACAAAATTCTTACAAAAACAAAGTTTAGGTATTATACTTATTAGGTCCTACATATCCCAAATAGCAAGAACAATAATACAATGCACACCAAGCAAACTCTCGGGTCCCAGGAAGGGATTTACGGGAACGACGACAGAGTACATTCAGATCAGTGCGACCTCCCCAAATCTACAGTTTGCTGAGTAGGTGCAACATTTTAATAGCATCCAAAAATGCTGCAATGCACAGAACGCATGCAGAGACGAGTCTGCTAATGAATCTGTTCATAAATAATATTGGCAAAAGAACAGAGTTGTCAAAAATTATTCTGCTGAGCCAGACGACGCTTTCGGGGGAAGGTTTTGGGGGAAGAAATAAACTTTAATAAACTATCAAAAGCATGGTTTATTATACAGCAGCAGCAGTGTGATCACGCCATATGACATGTATATAGCTGTGTGTGTGTGAGGTGAGCATCGCATCGGTGTGAGCTCGAGCGAATGTGTTTATATTTACTACACTTATTTTCATTGTAGTTAACTGGTTTTTGGACATTTTATTGTATTCACTGTTGGGCTGCACAATATATCGTTTTTTTAAATCGTCATCGCAACATCAACCGGCGCAATAAACACATCGTGAAAGGCTGCGACATATAGCTATAGACACAAAACTTTTTGTTTTTGGGTGAAAGAAATATGAGTAGAAAACTGCACATTCAAATGTAACTGTCATTCTTTTTTAGTGCTGCCTTTTATATTCAATTCTATGTTCAATTTGTTCAATAAAAGAACGTTAGAAATGATTTCCTTTCATTTGTTTTAAATTCAACAAGCAATGTGTTGTATTTTAGCAGAATACTGAAAACAGCAGAACAGAGCACATTTCTATTGTCTATCTATTTATTTATCGCGATATTCAACAACGTTATCGCATATTTTCCTAATATCGTGCAGCCCTAATTCACTGTAAAACTTGTATTTCTTTATTATTTTAACTGTTAAAAGCCCTTCTAGGGGCAGGTGTTGCGAATTAGCCACGGCTATAAACACTGTGATACAGGCATCGGATTGTTCTTTATGTAATAATCTATGTTTTGTTTTGTATCTGTCCCTATTCAAATAAACTTAAAAAAAAATACATATATTATATATTATATTTTCACCCCTGCCAACCAGTGTGCCGGGCTTGGAAGCAAGTTGAACATAGCGACCAAACAGTGGCGTTGCAACCTGGCCCGTCACGTGATGCCCTCCGGCCCAAAAGGACTTTTTTCCCGCTGCAGACCTTCGTGGCGTCTGTAATAAGAGGGCAGATCGGGACGCATTTCTCTGTCCGAGCCCGACAGACGTTAAGATATTTCTGACCGCGTGTACGTTTGTTTGTGTGGAAAGCTTTTATTAAGCAACTGTAGAAAGGCATTCGGAAATGTCGCGCATGGTAACGAGGTCATCAGGTAAGTCGATGGAGAACGAGGACCTGATCGTATTCCCACAGTTCCCCATTCGTACCTGGAAGCTGCCAACCAGTCTGATCTGCTGGCCACTGGAGCCGTTGGAGGTTAAAGTGCCCTTATTATGAAAAAATCACTTTTTCTGTGATTTGGGGTGTTATTTTGTGTCTCTGGTGCTTCCACACACATACAAACTTGGAAAAAAAACAACCATGTTGTTCTGAGTGAGATACGGTTTCTGAATGATTCCTGCCTTCAGTCTCTGGGTGAGCTGGTCAAAATCTGCACGGCTTGTTACGTAACTAGCCGAAACGACGGGCTAAACACAACGGTTAGCATGCTAGCACTAGCGTTAGCATGCTAGCTCGTTCTCAATGGCAAAGCGCTGCTACAACACACACAAGTTCACCATAATCTCCAGAAGAAGTACTTCCATGTGCGCCCTCCTTTAGAAGAAGTCTCCCGGCTAATCCTGCCTTGTAACTGACCAAAGATGGAGAAACAACCTTTCTTTTACTGTCTATGGAGCTAACTGACATGATCTACCATCTGAGCTACTGAGCATGTGCAGAGTGGAATCAAAGATAGTAGAGAAGGAAAGATGATTCACTCTGTAGCTAAAACAGAGACCTGAACACAAGGTGAAAAGAGGAGCTGCAGCAGTGAGAGAGAGATGTGCTGTACAACAACAATATATTAAACCATGTCAACATATTCTGGTACAACCTTAAAATACAATTATCAACCTGAAAATGAGCAGAATATGGGACCTTAAAGGTGCCTTGCTCAAGGGCACCTCAGCGGTGGTGACGAGGGAGGGACAAGAGCTGCTCTTTCACTCTCCACCACCCAGATTTTATCTGTCTGGGGATTGAACCGGCGACCTCCCGGTGACAAACTCGCTCCTTTAACCACCACTGGCCTTGTTCCTCTCTCTGCATCTCCGTCTTCTCCATCTGATCACGTCTCCCACTGTGCGATGATTGACTCTCTGCCACAGGTCGGTCAGCGTTTCTGACGAGCGCTGAACAGTAATATTCTTCAAAAAGCAGCTTTTTATAGAAGCTCTGTGAAACACGACTCCGCGCCTGAATTTATTTGACTTCTTCCGAGACAATCTCTTCTGGCCAAATAGGAATAAATATCCTTTAAAAGCTCCCTGATAATCCCCCCCCCCCCCTCCAGAGACCTCTATCCAAACTGTGAGCCGTGAGATGATTGCCTGCCTCCTCCGACTGAACGCGCTCCTCTTCTCACTCGCTGTAAAACACGCTTTTCAAAATCGCCTCCCGCTGTGAGAACCGGTCCATTTAACAGGCGCCCCGCTGCGGGAAACGACGGGGAGGAACCGAAACGCTGAGGAACTCATAGTGAAGTTCAAAGCATGGCTGGATTTTTATGGCTGCTGAGACTCGCCTGGGGAGGGGGGGGGGGGGGGGGGGGGAGTTCAGTGTGAACCGCTGTGGGATAATGAGGCGTGAGACCGGCTGGAGCGAGCGACCACGCTGCAATACGCCACTTGAAATGTAGAGAATGTAACACTTGAAGAGACGGCTCGGGGAGTTATTGTCGTATCGTGTAACTGATAGTCGCGGTTTCTTTGTTTAACTGCGATTAACCGCTAACATTAGCTCAGGTCCTAAGGCGTGTGAATGCTAATTGGTGATTTTGGTTTAGACATGTTTGTAATTATATAAGTGATTATTATTTTTACGACATGATCTGGGTCACATGACCTAAGTGATATATAACCAAAAGATGTATCCTGCAATTCATTCAAAACGTTCATTTGGGGCGCCTGGGTAGCTCACCTGGTGGAGCGTGCGCCCATGTGCAGAGGCTCGGTCCTCGGCGTGGTGGCCGCGGTTCGGGTCCGACCTGCATGTCATCCCCCCCCCACCCCTCCTCTCTCTCTGTCCCCCTTTAATGTCTCGGCTGTCCTATCCAATAAAGGGCCAAAATGCCAAAAAAGAATATTTTTAACAAGTAAATTTGACTGAAAACAACAATTATGTCGTTAATCGCAATTGTTTCTGAAACTACTCATTGTACAGCAAAATTTGGAACTGTCAGACGTCCGGTATACTCGCCGTTTCCCGACCTGTCGCGCGCCAGTGTGATGTCAAGGGAGCGCCGTAAGTGTTTATACTCGCGCTGGTGGTCGAGACACCAGCTGCAGTCTCCTCCTGAACAGAGGAGGCGCTAATGAGGAAAGGCTACAGACGTTGCTCTTTCTACGGACTAGAAGAAGAAGAAGAAAAAGGTAAACAAGGTCAGAACTGGCAGCAGCGTTGACGTCAACGCTGCGATCTGATTGGATGAGCTGCTTGGTGGGATCCAGCCTTTCATTCACCGTAACAGAACTCATCTTAACCAGTAAGGTTACCAGAGAGACCTGCAGTCACTCGGAGAGTCCTGGCATCACGTTGCCCAGGAGCTCGTCCACGCTTCCTGTTTCTACTTTGTGGTGCGCCGCTGAAATAAGCTGAAATGAGTGGTGCGCGACCTCTGGACGCCCACTCAAAAACCTGATGCGCCAGCGAGATCTATACGTCATTTTGACGTCACATTGGCGCGCGACAGGTCGGGAACGGCGACTGTACAGAGGCCTTTACAGCTCTAATTGTAGGGCTTCTTTTTTAATTATGTAATTGATAAGGCTGCACAATATACCGTTTTTTGTATCGTCACCGCAATCTTAACTGGCACAATATACACATCGCAAAAAGGCTGCGACATATCGCAAAAAGGCTGCGACATATCGCAAAAAGGCTGCGACATATCGCAACAGACACTCTGACACGCTGAATATCAGCAGAAAACTGCACATTCAAATGTAACTGTCCTTTTTTTTTTTTAGTGCTGCCTTTTACATTCAATTCAATGTTTAATTTGTTCAATAAAAGAACGTCAGAAATGATTTCCTTTTATTTGTTTTGAATTCAACATTCGGTTTGTTGTATTTTAGCAGAATCCTGAAAGCAGCAGAACAGAGTAACTTCAGTATCTGGTTATGTATCGCAAGTAATATCATTACAGCGATATTCAACGTTATGGCATATTTTCTAGTGCTGCCCCCCCCCCCCCCCCCCCCCCCTCTTAGTCGATTAGTCGACTAATCGGTGGTTTTGGTCTTAGTCGACTAAGATTTCTTTAGTCGATAAGTCATTTTTTATGCTTATTCGTGCTTAATTACTCATTTCCAAGCAACTTCTGAGAACATTTCTGGTGAACACGAGATTTAAAGTGGTGCTTTTGCAGGATTCATTTCAGAGAAACTCAGTTTTACAGATGGTTAATTAACTACATTTATATTGATCTTTTCTAGTCTTAACCAGCTCTCAAAGAGCTCAGCTCTGTCGATTACATCAATTATTAAAAGATTAAAAGATTAGTCGACAAAATCATACAAGTGTTAGTCGACTAAGAGTTTCTTTAGTCGAGGACAGATCTGATATTTTCCTCCCATCGCGCCGCCCTGGTATCGAACGTCATTCTGAGAGAGGTTCTGAGTTGCCTGTTGTGACTCCTTTGGGTTTTAATGAAAAACAAAAGTGCGAGGAGCGGCCGAGGCCCGGTGAGACTGATGTGAGACGGAGGGAGACGGCGGCTGGATATTACAGCCATCTGTCAAAGTGCAGCGTCTGGACGGATCAGATCAAAACGGCATCTGACTTTTTTTTAGGAGCCGAACTGGTGACGTTTAGCAGTCGAGAATCCCGCGAGACGGATGGTTTCTGATCCGGAGCAACCGCAGAACTCTGCAGGCTGAAAACTGATGATAACCTCTGATGGCTCTATATTTTAATGATCTGAGGTCACGACGTGAAGCGTCTCCTGCAGGTGCGTTTAGGGCGTGACCAAATCCACTTTTGCTAGTTTGACGGCGGTAAAAAGTGTCCGTGTGCCGGGCGCCTGGTTCTAAAGGGTTGTACTGAGTGTCTTCATTAATCAGAGGTGTGTTCTGGGCGTAACATGCAATCAACCAATCAGAGATCATCTCCCATTCCCTTTAAAAGCCAGGCGCGTT
>CM042440.1:1134994-1144994 GCA_023631565.1 Gymnocephalus cernua
CTCGAGCTCAAAGACTTGTGAGCATCTCTGCTGGTATCAGAACATCTCTACCGTAAACCCTCAGAGAAGACGTGAAGACTTCTCGACATTCACATCGCTACCAAGAGGTCAAAGAGAGCGTTAGAAACAAGGCAGAGGAACAACCAATCACCTCGTCCTCCTGTGTGACACGAGACGGAGCAGTGAGGAGACACACAGCACATCATTCATCAGTGATTACTGTACAGCACCTGCAAATAATCCTGTTGTGCATGTATTTGAATTCGCCTGCAGCCCTAGGCTGGAGGGGGGAGGGGGGGGGGGGGGGAGACTCCTGTATGGGAAACTTTACATCCACATATTCGTTTCCCTAAAAGATGATTCTGATATTCTGTTACCTGAAAGTCAGGCTACTTTAAAGTGAATGTAATGGCGCTTTTCCATCACGTGGTACCTGCTCGACTCGGCTGTACTCGTCTTTTTTGGTTTTCCATTCTGATAAAAAAGTCACTTTAATGTCACTAATGCTGATTATTCATTGATTCATTTGAATTTAAATATTTAAAATACTTTCACAGCAAAAATGATGTATGCGATTAATTTAGATTAATCAATCACAGAGTCTGTAATTAATTTGATTACATTTTTTAATCGATCGACTACCTACTACAAACATGTCTTTGCCTGTTCACGTGTGACGCATTCACACGTTGGCTATCGTAACAGTGAATTATTGTCTACGTCTTGAACGTTGATTTTTATTTTAATAACGAAAAAGAAAGACAAGTGTGCAGTTTAAGCCGAGACTTCAAGAAGAAATCCTGCAGCATCAGCCGGCCTTCTATATGGAAATATGTTAAATAATCAAGGATACAGATATGCTAAATTGTGTGGAATATTGATCACAATATTCCCCACAGATTTAGCATATCTTTTATTAAAAGATATGACAAAAAATGCAGAGACTTGCAGAGTGAATCCTGTATTTTTCACAGAAAGCAGCTAATTTAATTATGAATATATATAAATGGATTTATGAGTCTCATTTATCTGCCAACTTCAGCATAGCAGGAATCTTGTGTTCCTTTTTTAATGGATATTATAATTAATAACGCGCCACTGTGGGGAAAGCCGTGTACAGCCGCTGTATTTGAATACTTGTGCATAATTAATCAAAAGGCTGAGGGCAAAGGATGGAGCTCGTTTCACATGACGAGCTTTTCTTATAAATGCGGCGCATCAGATGTCGTCGTGCGGCGACGAGGCTCTCGGCCTGGCGGCTAATTCAAATGTTTGCCGTTTGGAAAATAAGAATTTATTTGAAAATGCCGTCCATTCACTTGAATGGGGAACATGTCCCCGAAAACGTTGAATAGGGTTAGGGTTTCGGACTTTCAAAATTGCAGGTGAGAGAGGTGCATCGGACCACCACGGTCCGATCAAAAGAGGTGGTCTCGGTCCGGACCAAACTGAACCATGGTCCAGTCCGTTTGCAGTGTGAAAACACTTTCAGAATCAGAATCAGAATCAGAATCAGGATCAGAAAGAGTTTTATTGCCAAGTACGTTTTTTAACACTTACAAGGAATTTGTTTTGGTGCTGTTCGTGCACGTCACACATTCTCTACTTTTTGGATGGTTTGGATTTTCGGACCAATTAGGAGTGATGACGACGGGACGTAGTTTTGTCACGGACAGATCTTTAGTGCGCTTGCATAACTCAGTCCCTCCAGAAAAACGCGGAGTTGTTTTTGTGATTGTTGCGGGCAAAAATCCTTGATTATGCGGCACGTTTTCTTAATAAATGTGATGGAATATGCGGGATATTTATGCAGTTTTATGCGATGAAATTGCGGGAACTTGCAAAAATTGCAGTTTGATGAAAAAGAGAAAACAAAGTGATTCCCCCCCAACACTGTGTTCTCAGTAGGAGAAATTACATCACTTCATAACGTTCCCATGGCAACAGGGGAAATGGCTGCTCTTGTGTGAAGTAAACGCAACATTTTTCAACTTTCTGCTGAGATATATGCGACTTTTTTTGCAATGAAAATGCGGGGATTATGAAATCATGCAAGCTCCGCATATTTTGCGCGGAAATCGGCAATTTATGCGGCGAAAGTGCGGCGTATTTGAAAAAATGCGCCCCCCCCCCCCACCCCCCCCGCATAAATATGTGGACTTTGGCTGATTATGCATTGAATTATGCGATCGCATAATCACGTTTTTCTGGAGTGTGAAACCAGAACTTATCAGATGAAATGTAGACAACGTAACAACAACGTGAACCGTGGTCCGGACCTTATTTCGGACTTTCAGGTGTGAAAACGCCCTTAAAGTTCATAAACTGGATTTAACATCTGCACTCACGTGCAACCCAGCTGTTCTTCTTCCATGTTCTACAGAATCAGAACCACAGCTCGTTATTCTGTATATCTGTGTCTTCTGTGGAGTAAGGTTCAGAATAAGAAGTCATACTTTACCTCTGTGCTCTTGCGATTCTGCAGGATCTGTTTGTCCGTATCTTTGGAGGCAAAGTAGCGAGTGCATCCTCTGTTCAGGTACTGCAACACAAACACAAACACAAAGAGAAAGATATGAAAACAGACTACAGCCCGGTCTCTGGGGTGAAAGCATGGATGTAAGAGGTGGAAGTCCTGTGTTTTTCCCTCAGACACACATTCTTCCTGCTATTGGGCAAGTGGGCGGAGTAAAACACCATCGAGCCTCACAGATCCCTCTGACTTACAAACTAAACTCAAAGACTTCATGAAGGCCGCTGCACTTGTTCCTCGACTGCTCTTATAAAACAACTCCCTGGATCGTTTTGTACTTTTCCACCAGCGGAGCAAATATATATGATCTAGATATATGACGTTATTAGAAGCCGGGGGACCGACTGCGGGAGGCATTCAGTAATAAGCTGCAAGAGAGAAATCTGGCGGAGAAAGAGAGCACACAGCGAGCCTCGGCACTTTAGGGCCCGCCAGTGACGCAGGCGAGGATAGAAGAGTCCCCTCGCACACATGCATGAGCATGACTCGGCTCTTTTCTCAGAGAAGCAAGTGAGCAAAGGCAAACTGATTGTAACCCCGGGGCAAAAACAGAAAAATGGAAGCACACGGAAGCATCTGTTTTTCAGCTTACGCCGCCTTCCCACTGGAAGTTGAAATCAGCTCCGATGCGGCTTCGCAACGACCAGAAGTCATTAATTTCCCGCGTGTGTGTATGTGGAGATTCACAGACCGCATGCGAACGGGTCCGAACCGGATCCGAACGAGCGCGGTGCGTAACAAAAATCGCGTCCGTTGGTCATCCGGACAAGCAACGGACGCTTCCTGTCTGGCAATTTGAGCGGAAGTTAGCGTTGCTATGGTAATGATAAACAAATCTGAATTCTTAACTTTTAATGAAATAAATAATGATTTCATAACGATATATCTTGTCATGTAATTATTTAATTTTCATGATTTCCTAGCTAACGCTATCAGGGCGGTTAATACAATTGCTCGCGTTAGCTAATCGACGCTAACTAGCTAGCTAGTTGCGTTAGCTAACGTCAGCTAGCTGCCATTTTTTTTCTACTCCCGATTTCTACTATTCTGACGCTTTCAACGGTTGTAGTACGACGTCCGCTGGGGGCGTGTTGCGTATTACGGAGCTGGTTTCAAGTGCCAGTGGGAAGGCGGCGAAAGAGTTTAAGTTTGAGAAGAAGAAGGAGAGAAGGAGGAGAGGAGAAGAAGAAGGAGAGGAGAAGAAGAAGGAGGAAAGGAGAAGGAGGAGAGTCATTTGTATCAATTATCTTCAAAGATCAAAAGAATTAATTATTTATTTCTTGTCAATCTGTTCGAAAGAATTCAAACGGTTCTTCGGAGACTTGGATCCATCTGGTTTCTGGATTTGTTTTGTTGTTATGTGTTGATCACAATTAATTGTTCCAACAGTTATTATATTTTGATATTTAATTCCTGACACTTTCACGTCTGTCTTCTGTACTTCTCCTACATCTCCCTCGACATCACGACGGCTTTATTTCATACAAGTTGAATTATCTGTCGATCTGTCCAAGAGAGAAAAGAAACGTTTGGTAACCATCAACTTTCTGGACTTTACTGTTCTCTCGGAGCATTTCACACAGATTCACTTAAAGTGCTCATATTGTGCTTTTTGGCTTTTTCCCCATTTCCTTTCTTGTGTAATATATCTTTTTGTGCACGCTGTATGTTTAGAAAGTGAAAAATCCCAAAGTCCCCCCCAAAGGGACTTACCATCTAGTAGTCCTTACCTAGGTACTGTCAGGACACGCCCTCATACTCTGCTTCTGACTGGCTAGTAGTCCTTACCTAGGTACTGTCAGGACACGCCCTCATACTCTGCTTCTGACTGGCTAGTAGTCCTTACCTAGGTACTGTCAGGACACGCCCTCATACTCTGCTTCTGACTGGCTAGTAGTCCTTACCTAGGTACTGTCAGGACACGCCCTCATACTCTGCTTCTGACTGGCTAGTAGTCCTTACCTAGGTACTGTCAGGGCACGCCCTCATACTCTGCTTCTAACTGGCTAGTAGTCCTTACCTAGGTACTGTCAGGACACGCCCTCATACTCTGCTTCTGACTGGCTAGTAGTCCTTACCTAGGTACTGTCAGGACACGCCCTCATACTCTGCTTCTGACTGGCTAGTAGTCCTTACCTAGGTACTGTCAGGACACGCCCTCATACTCTGCTTCTGACTGGCTAGTAGTCCTTACCTAGGTACTGTCAGGACACGCCCTCATACTCTGCTTCTGACTGGCTAGTAGTCCTTACTGAGCTACTGAGCATGTGCGACTCCCAACAAAGATGTAACAGAAGTGAGATGTCTCACTCTGTAGCTAAAACAGAGCTCAACACACAGGGTGAAAAGAGGAGCTGCAGCAATGTGCAGTACAACAAAAATATGGTGTTTTTTTAAACCACATAAACCTATTCTGATGTAACCTCTAAATACAATTATAAACCTGAAGTTGAGCTGAATATGAGCACTTTAGAGAGATCTGCCAAACTTCTTTAATTTGAGCAGCAGCAGAAATAAAAGAGCCACCATCCGTGCATTACCCACGTCCACTGCAGCCATTACTGAAGATGTTCTCTCTTTGTAACCGCAGGTGAACAATTTATGCTCCACAGAGAAACAAAGCTGACGATAACGTGGCCGTTTGCTCCTCCTCTGCTGTCTTTACACCGTGGAGGAGTAATGAACACGGTGCAGAGCGTGTGATGAAGAGCTGCTGCAGGGCTCAGAGACGGCTCAGCGCTGCCCTCTGCTGACTCACCCGCTTTATTCCCTCTATGAGGAGTTTAATTCCCCCTCAGCCTCCCTGAACGTACAGTAGGCTCATTAGGGTTGGTGGGTACCGTTCACATACCGGCAGGGGGGGACTGGGACAAAAATTTCAGATGGTGACGTTATTTTGACCATGCATCGTCCTCCCGGTCAATCAGCACTTTTTCTGATGTTTTTTGTCTCTTTTTTGGACACTTTTGGCGCTTCATTCAATGTTTTTTGGCGCTTTTTTTGACATTTAACGCTTCTTTTCACTACACCACCAACACAAACTTGTAACTAGTTTTACACTTATTATTTATTTTTTTGAATTTATGGCCAATAATTTCATGTCAGTGTTGTCTTTGACGTGGCTCAAAAACACAGCGCTCGCACACAAATTATGACTTGTTGGATTTTACAATTTGTACGTCCACACTTGCAGCTGCAGTTTTTCAAAATAAGAGCTTTTTCGAATGTTCTCCAGAGTTGAAAAATCTGAAATTAATTCACAACTTAATGAAATATATCTACATTTGGTTCTCCAGTGGCAGCAGGACGGTGTGTGTAGGATTGAGTCAAGATAAACTAAACAACTCTGCATGTGTCTGTACAGCTGGACTGTTGTTATAAAAGACGTGCGAGTGTGACGTGTCCGTACCCTGAACGTGTCCGGCGAGCTGAGGTGAAACTTCTGCCGGATGTCCTCGGTGGCTCCGGCACACAGCCGGTAGAAGATGTGGTAGTTCCTCTCCTCTTTGCTCTGTTGGCAGATCCTCGACTTCTCCAGCAGGTAGTGCGACACGAAGCCGCCCACCACGGCATTCTGAGCACACACAAACACACATCTGAATCTCCGAAATACCAACCGACTGCATGTGTAGCTCGACGGGGCATTCAGACCGAAGAGAAGGGGAAACGGCCCTTTTGTGCAACTTCCTGTTGTGTTCCTAAAGTGCCCATATTATGAAAAAAAAACACTTTTTCTGTGATTTGGGGTGTTATTTTGTGTCTCTGGTGCTTCCACACACATACAAACTTTGAAAAAATAACCATCCATGTTGTTCTGAGTGAGATACGGTTTCTGAATGATTCCTGCCTTCAGTCTCTGGGTGAGCTGGTCAAAATCTGCAGGGCTTTCTACGTCGGCAGACGAGACGAGGTGGCTAACCGCAACCGTTAGCCTGCTGGCGGTGTGTAATCAAGCAAAAATAACAGGTCACAATGTGCGTATAAGAACTATATGGAAATAGACTGATTTATTGCATGTGTGCAGGTCTGCAACAGAGAGAGAAAAGAAGAGTAAAACATGATATCAACTGCAGGAACCGAGGCCTCGTTAGTGTATGTTTCTTGCTGCGTAAGCATCTGCGATGATTCAGGGAATATTGGGTGTATTCATGAATGCAGCGATATTCATTAACTGCATATGAAGATAAATATAAACAGCTGATGCAATAACAACAAGCAAAGGTATTAGGCGTCATATATAATTCATAGCTTTTCAGTGTTTGTGAAACACTCATCTTGAGGGCACTCAGGAGACAAAGAAAGCAGATTAAAGTTGTTAGTATTCTTTGATAACGCTGTATATATACAGTATATATATACAAAGTATCTGCCTGCCTCTATGGGAATTTAACATAGGGGTGTACTCACTTTAGTTACCAGTGGTTTAGACATTAATGGCTGTTACACAAGCTGTACACTTAATACTTTACACTGTTATACAAGCTGTACACGTAATACTTTACACTGTTATACAAGCTGTACACTTAATACTTTACACTGTTATACAAGCTGTACACTTAATACTTTACATTGTAGCAAAGTGTAATTTCTTCAGTATTGTCCCATTAAAAGATATAATGAAATATTTACTAAAACGTGAGGGGTGTACTCACTTTTGTGAGATACTGTATATACAAAGTACCTTCTCGTTGAAGTGGATTTCCACAAACTTTCCGAAGCGACTGCTGTTGTTGTTGCGGACGGTTTTTGCGTTTCCGAAGGCCTCCAGCAACGGGTTGGCTGCAGCGTTACAGAGGGGAGAACACAAAGTCACACACAGGAAACACTTCAGCTTTAACACAACTGAAAGGGTAGCTCTGGGTTGTTCCAACCTGGACCCTGTGTTCCTGTGTTATGTGTCTATAAGTGACTGATGGGATCATCAATCTGTGACATTGGTCCAGTATTAAGAGAGATCGCTGCAGTCGGCAGCAGAGAAACAAGCTACGATGTAAGTTAACAGGACGATTGTCCAGCTTGTATTTAAGATAACATAACATAAGATAAGATAAGATAAGATAACATAAGATAAGATAAGATAACATGACATAAGATAACATAAGATAAGATAACATAAGATAACATAACATAAGATAAGATAACATAAGATAAGATAACATAAGATAAGATAAGATAACATGACATAAGATAACATAAGATAACATAAGATAAGATAAGATAACATGACATAAGATAACATAACATAAGATAAGATAACATAAGATAAGATAACATAAGATAAGATAACATAAGATAAGATAAGATAACATAAGATAAGATAACATAAGATAAGATAACATAAGATAACATAACATAACATAAGATAACATAACATAAGATAACATAAGATAAGATAACATAAGATAAGATAACATAAGATAAGATAACATAAGATAAGATAACATAAGATAAGATAACATAAGATAACATAACATAACATAAGATAACATAAGATAACATAAGATAACATAAGATAACAACATAACATAAGATAACATAAGATAACATAAGATAACAACATAACATAAGATAAGATAAGATAAGATAAGCCTTTATTGTCTCCTATAGGAGAAATTTGTCTTGGGCATTCAACAAGATGTGTTTATGCGCGACACACAATCACCCCCCCCCCCCCCCCCCCCCCCCCGCCTTCACTAAAGTGCTTGTTTTGCCGCGGACAGACTCAGATTAATTGCGTTCGCTAAACCCACCAGACTCCATGTAAATAAACAGTGATTTTAGCATCGTAAAACACACTCCATTCAAAGTCGACAGAAACAAAATAAAACTATGAAAAGCCGTTTTGGGTCGTCTTTCCACCTTTACAACCGTCACAACTCTAGTTTTCCTTGAAATAAACACATAGTTTACAGATTTACATGTGAGAATATGTTGGCTCTATACACGCTAAAAGTATTGATTATTTAAATGGAGTCTGGTGGGTTTAGTGCCAGCGACCTCAGAGCTGTTTCTGGTTAAACTAAAAGTATCTTACACTTTAACTTAAAGGTCTATCTCTGTAGGGAACCTTTCATAATGTTGTCAGACACTTAGAATAATAATCTGAGTCTGTCAGCGGCAACAACAGAACTTTTAGTGGACCAAATTGACGATGCATATTTTTTTTGCAGCCCGGTCTGTGGCTGCCGGTTACAGCGTTTACTACTAGACCAATGTCAAAGATTGTTGTTCCTATCAGTCACCTGCACACACAAAAATAGGAAGACATGGTCCAGGTTTAAAATAAAAAACTTATATAAAAAGGAATATGAAGGGGAGGAGGGAGTCTTACCTTCCACTATTCTCTCGTCAATGTCCTGACCGGTTCCATATGAGGTTGTCAAGTATCTGTCAGGAGAAAACATAAAGTTCATTTAAAGGAGAAATCCGGTCGATTTCAACCCGTAGGTCTGGCGTTTGTTGTCACGTAGTGCTGTCGGTAGCGAGTTATCCTCCTAAACCGGACGGACCTGTGCAGGCTCAGCTGTGGTGTCGGGTTACGGCCGATTACTACGGACATAACCACGGCAAATTGGGGTTTTTTTTGTGAAAAAATACGTTTTGGAATATTGGATTGTATGAGTTTGACAATCGACTAGCGCGGAATTCACCGGAAAACAGGAAATAAACAGAGGTATGTGCACTGGCTGAAGTAGCACAACTTTTATGCACTTCTTTCACATCTACTGCAGTCAGATTTACTGTCAGTCCCTCCAGAAAAACGCGATTATGCGATCGCAGAATTCAACGCATAATCAGCCAAAGTCAGCATATTAATGCGGGGGTGCTGCATTTTTTCAAATCCGCCGCACTTTCGGCGCATAAATTGCCGATTTCCGCGCAAAATATGCGGGGCTTATCACCCTCCCTCCTAACCCCAGCTAAGTGCCTCCAGGACTGGGCATCGACCTCCAGGCCTACCACCATCCCTCTTAACCCCAGCTAAGTACTTGCATGATTTCATAATCCTGCATTTTCGTTGCAAAAAAGTCACATATATCTCAGCAGGAAGATGAAAAATGTTGTTTACTTCACACAAGAGCAGCCATTTTCCCCTGTTGCCATGGGAACGTTATGAAGTGATGTAATTTCTCCTACTGAGAACACGGTGTTGGGGGGGAATCACTTTGTTTCTCTTTTTCATCAAACTGCAGTTTTTGCAAGTTACCGCAATTTTTGCAAGTTCCCGCAATTTCATCGCATAAAACTGCATAAATATCCCGCATATTCCATCACATTTTATAAGAAAACGTGCCGCATAATCAAGGATTTTTGCCCTCAACAATCACAAAAAGGAGGGACTGTACTGTGTTCACTCTGAAGGAATCACTGCGCACTAGAGTCCGGATCGGGCCGCATTTTTCTGTCCGAGCCCGTCCCGAGCCTGACACAGTTATAATCTAATTTTGTTTCTCAAAGCTGACACGA
>CM042440.1:1152494-1179994 GCA_023631565.1 Gymnocephalus cernua
ATGTGTCCCCCTAGTGGTACTCTGGAGTAAAGTTGAAAAATGTTGCGTTTACTTCACACGAGAGCAGCCATTTTCCCCTGTTGCCATGGGAACGTTATGAAGTGACGTAATTTCTCCTAGTGAGAACACGGTGTTGGGGGGGAATCACTTTGTTTTCTCTTTTTCATCAAACCGCAGTTTTTGCAATTTCATCGCATAAAATTGCATAAATATCCCGCATATTCCATCGCATTTTTTAAGAAAACGTGCCGCATAATCAAGGATTTTTGCCCGCAACAATCACAAAAAAACTTTGCGTTTTTCTGGAGGGACTGACTTCCGGGACGCGCTGTGCTGTGGCGCGGCTGTTGGAATATAAAGCACAGACTTGAACGGCCGTGGTTGCTCGCGGGGGCCCGCGGCGCCTCCGGAACGCAGCGCAGACGTGCCTGGTGGTAAATGCCTGTTAGATGTAAAAGAAATTCTACGCCTAAAATGGTTAAACCTGGTTGATGTCACATAAAATGCATGGTTTCTCTTAACTTTGATTGAACATTTTCTGGAGGGACTGATATCCAGTGTAATAATAACGGAGCCTCCTCTCCTCATCCACCGCTGAGCAGATCAAACACGCCACAGGAAAAAGAGCCGTCCATTGTGACTGATGGTATGACAGCGTATCATGCTCTCTGACCCTGACGTGCATCCCAGGAGGTCTGCCAGCAAGCGAACGCATCGTCAGACACTGGCACAAACCGGCGGCGGCGGGACAGACCGGACATTGTTTTCCGACCCCGTTACAGGCCTCGGAGTCGGCCGCGGCCCGGAAACTCCCTGGCACACAAACTCACAACAGATCTGAGGACAGCGGGTGTCCGTGTTCCCACAGCAACAGAGTTCACTGTGAAAATACAGATCTGAGGTTTCTTTAACCCTCGTATTGTGTCGTCTTCATATCAACCAATCACGCACGTCGTTGGTTTTACCAACTTTTTTGTCACTTTTTTCAATGTCATTTTATCTTTTCTCACACACACACACATCACACACACACAGAGACACACACACAGACACACAGACACACACACAGAGAGACACACACACACACACACACACACACACAGAGAGACACACACAGACACACACAGAGACACACACACAGACACACAGACACACACACAGAGAGACACACACACACACACACACACACACACAGAGAGACACACACACACACACACACAGACACACACAGAGAGACACACACAGACACACACAGAGAGACACACACACACACACACACACACACAGAGACACACACACACAGACAGAGACACACACACACACACAGACAGAGAGACACACACACACACACACACACACACACACAGACACACACACACACACACAAAGACACACACACACACACACAGACAGACACACACACACACACACACACACAGACACACAGACAGACACACAAAGACACACACACACACACACACACACACACACACTCGACCCTGACATCCGTGTTCCCATTAAGCGCTGACCATCTTGTGTTTTATTAGCACACAGAATTAGCGAGAAGCCTCTCCGTCACACAGAGGCCTTGTGGGAAAAGATTAGCGAGACGGGCCGCCGATCTTTGTGTTACCACGGCGGCGGGCTCTTCAAGTGACGCTAAAAGCTTTCGCCGGTGGGCGATATGGTGAATGAAGGGCGGACGGGGAGAGATCGAGGAGAGCCTGTTTGTCTTGCTGTGAAGAGCCACTTGACTTCAGATGATCTCAGGCTGACTCACTCAGCTGGAAGCGATGATAAAGCATCACTCGCCCACCGATTCACCTCCGGACCCCGCAGCTTTACGAGCCGCAGGCGTTAACGGGCTCGAGCTGCGGCCTCTTCCGCGTGAGATTAAGTGACACGTTTAATCATTAACACGCGGCCGGAGCACTAAAAGCTCTGAGCGATGCAGGAAGGACGAGGCTTTTAAAAGCTCTTCGATGCACTTCTGAAACCCTTGCATGATGAATATATTTAGATTTCCACCTTACAAAGAGCACTCCTGGGCGCCCGGGTAGCTCAGTTGGTAGAGCAGGTCGCCCACATATACAGGTGTACTCTGCTACTCTTTCTGCTAGCCCCCCCCCCCTACAGCTTCAGATTAGATATCTGGCAGCTCCTATGTTTCATTACATTACATGTCATTTAGCTGACGCTTTTATCCAAAGCGACTATATGTCAGAGGTCGCACGCCTCTGCAGCAACTAGGGGTTAAGTGCCTTGCTCAGGGACACATTGGTTGATGTATCGCAGTGGGAATCGAACCCAGGTATCCCACACCAAAGTCATGTGTCCTATCCACTGCGCCATCACCACTGACTCCTCTCTCGGTCAGTCTGCCGTTTCCTCTTCCTCTCTTCCTCCCACAATGCTTTCCTAGCTTCCTGCTTCTTCTTTGCCGGCTCAGCCGTGACGATAGTGTGAAAAACTCCATCTCTACCTCGTTAGCCGGTTCCTGAACGGCCGTATGCGTGCGGCGCCGTGAAGCGATTCGTTAACACGGCGAGACCTGATATCACGCCGATATCACATTAAGGTAAAGAAAAAACGGCATAGTTCCCCTTTTAAAAAGGCCAAAACATATGTTGTAAAAAGTTTGAAGGATGCGTGTAATGGGACCAGCTGTCGTGTCTGTCGGTCCGGAGCTGGCTCACCTTTCCCTTCTGTTTGAGAGGTTCGATGGTGAGGCTGTCGGATCCGATGTCCACTATAGTTCCCAGCTGGAACCCGTCCGCCGGGTGGGGCGCCCACACCGGCTTCCCGTCCTCCATCGCGCCGCTCGGAGCACTCTGGGAAAACATGACACGCACACCAGTCAGACAGGGACATTAAAGGTCAGACGGTTGATCATGAGTTGTATTTGACAGCATTAAGAGCAGAAGTCCTCTCACATAACACAGAAGAGATGAAGTCAACTACCACGAAGGAAAAGATGCGTTTCTGTCTACTAACATTTACACTGTCCTCTGCAAACGGGCTGCACCAACAACACTCAAAAAAAAACACACACAAGCACGTCTGTTATGGCAATAATAAGCATTAGCAAAGCCAGCGAACTACACATTGACCGTCACAGCAAGAACAAAATAGAAAGGAAATAAAAAAGGTTACGTGCCTGAATGTCCAACTATTGTATTGCACATTTAAAAAGCACCTTAAACAACTTCTTAAAAGTTCCCAGTTATGTCATCATCTCGACTAATTTTATTTTTAATACATTTTTATTTAATATTCTTTTGTGTTGTATTATCTTGTATGTTGTTGTTGTTGTTGTTTTCCTGCCTCGGGACTACAGGTGAAAATTAGCATTTATGCTATAACCATGTGCACTGTCCCAAATAAATAAAAATAAATAAATAAATAAAATACATAAATGAATGAATAAATAAAAAAAAAAATAAATAAATAAAAAGTAAATAAAAAATAAAAAATAAATTAATGAATAAATAAATAAATAATACATTTAAAAAAAAAAAAAAATAAATAAATAAATAAGTAAATACATAAATAAATAAATTTAAAAAAATAAATAAAAAATAAAACATGTAAAGGAATGATGTCATAAAGCTACATAATTCAAATGTGAAGGGTAGAAAATAAATACGGCACAACGGCAGGAAAGACGTTTAAACAGCTGAAGCCTCCGACACGCGCCAGACGGCCGCCAGACTGTCACGGCGTCTCGTTCAGAACACGATCTCATGTCCTACTGAAATAGTTCACCGAAACGTGTTTCTGAAAACACTTTATGCGAGAAATAGGCCGTGCAGTTGCTGAATCTGACTTCGTTTCAGATTGCTAAAAAAAAATGTTCTCACTTTTTTCACTACATTTTTTTATTAGGTTTTTGTAGATTTTTTAACAATTTTTTTGTTGCTTTGGCGATGTTTTAGATTTTTTTTTTGGCACTTTTCCGATTTTTTTGTCACTTTTTTCAGCGTTTAAAATTTACTTTTACGAATTTTTTTATTATGTTTTTGTAAAGTTTTTTGTAAATTTTTTAACAAGATTTCGTCAGCCTTGGTGATGTTTTAGATTTTTTTGTCAGTTTTTCAGATTTTTTTTGTCACTTTTTTCACCGTTTTAAAAAAAAAAAAAATGTTTTTGTCGATTTCTTCGTTGCATTTTTTTTGTTAGCTTTTTCCAACATTTGTCCCTTTTTGTTGTAGATTGTTTTAATCAGTTTTCTGATTTTTTTTCACTTTTTTCACTACATTTTTTATTAAGTTTTTGTAGATTTTTTAACAATGTTTTTGTGCTTTGGCGATTTTTTTTATTTTTTTTTCACTTTTTCCAACATTCTTTTGTCGTAGTTCTGATATAGAAAGTTTTTTTGTAAACGTGTGTTTTTACTCTAATCTCTGTCAAATGGATTGAATCTGTATGAAACTGAGTCAAGTTTCTCTGGAATCTTTTGTTCTGCGGACGATCCAACAATAAAATGTAGTTCAATGGCGTATTTACTAATATAATGTAGACACCTAAATATGTATTTTATGCTTTACTTCTGAATGTTTTGACATTTGCATTTTCAGATGATGTCACACAACCAAAGTCTTCTTGTTTTGCACGTCTATGGTGCTTCCTTTTGACGTTTTTTTCAAACCTTACATGACCCAAATGAGTGTAAGAAACATGAAAGGTAGAATATATATAAATATATATAAAGACTATTTGACAAACATAAACAGCACAAAGAACACAAAACATATATAGACAGTATTTGACTAAACGCTACAGGGGACAGTTTACAACGGGGGGGGGGGGGGGGGGCGGTGCGTGTGTGTGCATGAATAGGCGTGTCCATGTGTGTGTGTGTGGTTGTGTGTGTGTGTACTGTGTGTGTGTTTGTGTGCATAAATAGGTGTGTACGTGTGTGTGTGTGTGTTTGTGTGCATGAATAGGCGTGTCCATGTGTGTGTGTGTGTGTATGTATGTGTGTGTGTGTGTTACAGTGTGTGTGTGTGTGTGCATTAATAGGCGTGTCTATGTGTGTGTGTGTGTGTCTCTATATGTGTGTGTGTGTGTGTGTGTGCACGTGTCTCTATGTGTGTGTGTGTTAGTGTGTGTGTTACAGTGCGTGTATGTGTGTGTGTGTGTGTGTGTGTGTGTGTGTGTTACAGTGCGTGTATGTGTGTGTGTGTGTGTGTGTGTGTGTGGTTGTGTGTGTATGTGTGAGTGTGTGTGTGTGTGTGTGCATGAATAGGCGTGTCTGTGTGTGTGTGTGTGTGTGTGTGTGTGTGTGTGTGTGTTACAGTGTGTGTGTGTGTGTGTGTTAGTGTATGTGTTACAGTGCGTGTGTGTGTGTGTGTGTGTGTGTGTGTGTGTGTGTGTGTGTGTGTGTGTGTGTGTGTGTCTGTTACAGTGCGTGCGTGCGTGCGTGCGTGCGTGCGTGCGTGCGTGGCGTGTTATCGTGTAAACATACACGGCACTTTCTAAAGCCAAGAGGCGTGTTATCTGCACGCATTCTGGTTTAGGAAACGTGACACGCGGGACCTGATCCCCGGTCTCCTGGGTGAAAGTCCCGTGTAGTTTGATCCGTTTACAGTAGCACAAGCTAATTACTGCTAACTAAAATGCTAGTTAACATTAGTAATTAAACTAAACAGCTGATGTAAGTCCAAACTGCCTGCGAGCTTCTCCTGTACTGTACGGTAATTCCTCTACTATGAGACAGGAAGTCTCGTGGTTATGACCCAACCGTTAGCCTATTTTTATAAAAACGTCTGCTACGGAGCCATAACGTGAGGTACAAGGTAACGGAGCCTTTTATACATCGTCGTGTTTCTTTAGAAATAAGCAAAGGACAAATAAAGTCTTTAAACGCTTCAGATGTAAAGTTATTGGCTGTCAAAGTGACGCCAAAATGAATGGAAGTCAATGGGATGCTAACGGGATGTAATCCTGATATTCAACAACATTATCGCATATTTTCCTCACATCGTGCAGCCCATACGTCACACGATACGCATAAAATATGAATTCCCAATGTCCCTTCAGGGGCTCCGTACCTGAAGGAGAGTCAGAAGATTACCAAAGTCATTAGGATTCATCCTCAGGGGAACATGAACGTCTGAGCCAAAGGTTACGACCAAATTCATCACCTGTCTTCTACTTACTGGGACGGGATGCTAAAAATCTGACTCTAAACATACAGTAACCAGTTCCCACGAGCCTAAACACAAGCAGCCGGAGGGACGGCTGACCACAAACTACCACCGTGTGTGTGTGGTGGGGAAACTGGAAAGACTGGCCACCAACCCCCACCACCCCCCACCCACACCCCCACCTGGACTGAACCCAGTGTGTTTACATTCACACAGCCCAGAGATCGTCCTTTGTTCAGGATGAACTGTAAGGAGGAAGCTAGCACGCCGGATGAGTCAGAGTCCTCAGATAATGACCGCCAGTCCCAGGAGACACACATTCAGTGCGTTTAACAGTGACTACGTTTCCATGCAGCCAATAACCCGTTCAAAACCAGAATATTAGCAATAACCCGGTCGCGCACGGCCATGTAAACACCGGCAAAAACCCTGAATATGACCCCTGGGTTTCCTCTTTTCTAACCTGAATATCTGGTCATGTAAACGCGTATCGGCATATCTCCATCAGAAGGAACATTGATTTGTGTTCTGCACATGTTCTATTCTCAAGGAATCTCGGTCTTTTGAGTAGAGGAACTTCTTGTATGCGCCGTCTGGCGCGTACAAAAACCCGCGTGCAGTATACAGGAAGTAAACAAGAAGTAGAGGTAAACATGGCGAGACACTGTTGGAGCGAGGAGGAAACCAATGTCTTCATTAGTGTGGTGAAAACCATGAATATAATGTCTTCTGTTGTTGTTGTGTTTGTTGAAATGACGCATATTGCGTCTTAAGGTCGTCCGTACGTCCAGACGCTAACCGCGCGTCGCCGTTTACGTCGGGATATTGCCGATTGATTACAAACTCCACGTATACAGGAGTAACTCTCTCTGCTCACGCATGTAAACGGGTTATTCTGAATGTTTCAGAAACCCGAATAGTGACCTTAACCCGACCATAACCCGGATATTGGCTGCTTGTAAACGTGGTCACTGTTACCGGTGGTCTGTGGTGAAGAGACTTTACAGTCCCTCCAGTCCCTTTTTTGTGATTGTTGCGGGCAAAAATCCTTGATTATGCGGCACGTTTTCTTAAAAAATGTGATGGAATATGCGGGATATTTATGCCATTTTATGCGATGAAAATGCAGGAACTTGCAAAAACTGCATTTTGATGAAAAAGAG
Source organism: Gymnocephalus cernua (assembly GCA_023631565.1). NCBI lineage: Eukaryota > Metazoa > Chordata > Actinopteri > Perciformes > Percidae > Gymnocephalus > Gymnocephalus cernua. Next base: position 1,159,807 of record CM042440.1, read on the forward strand.
AAAACAAAGTGATTCCCCCCCAACACCGTGTTCTCACTAGGAGAAATTACATCACTTCATAACGTTCCCATGGCAACAGGGGAAAATGGCTGCTCTTGTGTGAAGTAAACGCAACATTTTTCATCTTCCTGCTGAGATATATGTGACTTTTTTGCAACTAAAATGCGGGGATTATGAAATCATGCAAGACCCGCATATTTTGCGCGGAAATCGGCAATTTATGCGGCGAAAGTGCGGCGTATTTGAGAAAATGCGCCCCCCCCCCCCCGCATTAATATGCAGACTTTGGCTGGTTATGCGTTGAATTATGCGATCGCATAATCACGTTTTTCTGGAGGGAGTGGATTTAGGCATCAAGCCAAAGACAAGCCAAAAAAAGTGACCTTTTTTTAACGGCTCTGGTTCCAGACGTGTTTTCACTGTCAAAATAAAAAAAAAACGCAGATTAATCCATTCCACATTGACCTTTCACCCGGAGCCGTTGTAGCCGCCATTCGACTGTAAAATGAAGGAGGGAGACGAGAGAATGAACAACAGAAACACGGCTGCACGTGACGCTAGTTAACGCTACGCTCAGCAGCAGGTAACGTTAGCCTTCTGCTAGCTAGCAGCTGGATTAAACGCGGTTAACATGCTAACAGCTAACAGCTAAACGCTGTAAAGTTTGACTGTTTCTGCCGGAAAAACAAAGACGGAGACGGTGCGTTCAATGAAACTGGTAATCTACAGCCTGCGTGTACATTCAATTACATCTCTTTAAAATTTCTAATTATTAATTTCTTCAACATCCACACATGCCAATTTTTTATTATATTTAAGGTCTTTTCCTGTCTTCCCCTGGATGACTCCTCCCTGAACAGGGAACAGTGTGCAGTGTGAATCAGGTCACCTGAGGCCTGCAGGTAAGGACGACTCAATGTGGATCAGAGGTTGCTGCTAACTCACAGTCAGGGCTGTAACGTTCCCCCGGCGAGCAAAGAGCCAGACGGCGTTTCGCTTTGTGATGTAAAAAGAGGCCACAAGGAGAACGCCGCTTCCCCCTGCAACACAAACTGCTCTGGGCACAGAATGAAGTCAACATTACAACAATGTCGTCAGCGCCGCCGACGGGACTCTTGAGACGTCGTGGAGGTCCGACTCGGCCAAATGAAATGAAAACAAATGACAAAATGTGACTTCACTGTAAATGCATATCGCTTCCAAAACATCTAGTCCAAATTATCGGTTTTATTAACTACTAATAATCGGTATCGGTCGACCCCTAGTCTGAGAAACCAAACCAGTCGGAAATATTAAAAGTTCTCTGACCAACAGCATCAACATGGCAGCCGAAGGCGACGCTGAGACACCCGAGAGCCCCCCCCCCCCCCCCCCCCTACAGCTCCTATGTTTCCTCGTGTCTGACTCCTCTCTCGGTCAGTCTGCCGTTTCCTCTTCCTCTCTTCCTCCCACAATGCTTTCCTAGCTTTCTGCTTCTTCTTTGCCGGCTCAGCCGTGACGATAGTGTGAAAAACTCCATCTCTACCTCGTTAGCCGGTTCCTGAACGGCCGTATGCGTTGCGACGCCGTGAAGCGATTCGTTAACACGGCGAGACCTGATATTAGGGCTGGGCAATATATCGATATTATATCGACATCGTGATATGACAGAAGTGTCTTTTCCTAGTTTTAAAGGCTGCATTACAGTACAGTGATGTATATTCTGAACTTACCAGACTGTTCCAGCTGTTCTATTATTTGCCTTTCCCCCACTTAGACATTATGTCCACATTACTGATGATTATTTATCTTAAATCTAAGTGTGAAGATATTTTGTTAAAGCACCAATTGTCAACCCTAGAATATCGCCGCAATATCGATATCGAGGTATTTGGTCAAGAATATGGTGATATCTGATTTTCTCCATATCGCCCAGCCCTACCTGATATCACGCCGTACTTCCTGACGATGAGGCCGCCGGCTCACCGGCCAAAAGTTGCGAGGGTGAGACGACCACCATTCAACCAAAAACAAGTCATATAACCATCACAGTGACTCCCAAGCTGTTCAGTTAAGGTACATTAAGCTAAAAAAAATACTGCATAGTTCCCATTTAAGACTTTTTAAAGGCCTACAATTTTTTATTTTGAAATTTTAGACTTAACCCGGTTATAAACTGCATTTGCAGCCACTGCCCTAAATATTAGAAATCCTTCTTCACAGCCAACACGTACGGAGCTGCCAGCGTTATTCCCGTTAACATCATCAGTCATGTGAGAAATTAAAGATGCAGACGGAGCTGAGAAGTGAATATCTGAGTGTTGCCGGTCCAGTAGACGCAGAAGATTTGTGCTAAATTGGGTTTTTTCACGTTAATCTGAGGAAGAACATGCAAATAAATTGGGCTGGATGAGTTAAAAACAGGCAAGTGCATTTAAACCAACAAGAGGAAGGAGTTTTATTTAACCTTTTTCACCTCAACAGAGAGCTGCTTATTGGCCATCAGCCTCCCACACCTCTAACTCACTAACACTCGCTTTAAATAACATAAATGTGAACGCATAATTACACGTGGATTAAGAGATTAGGGGTTTTGATGTGTGCAGCCTATAAATTGACATCTTCCAAAATGTCCTATTTTGTGTGATCAACAGTCAAAAAAACCCAAATTATCTATTTATTATCACATAAACCAACAAAAAAAACTGCAACTGAGAAGCTGGAAGGAGAGAATAATTGGTATTTCTGCTTGGCTCTGATAAATACTCAACATTTTCAGACACTAGCACTTCACTGGTCTCGGTCCAGAGCAATGGCATCTGTCGGTCCACTTCTATAACTGTCTATGGTTTTATCAGGGTCTGCGGCTGGGGGCGATCGGCGGATCGACGGTGGGTCACGGGGACTCGGGGCCATCGATCAATAGATTCAATTACGTGACCATTTCACAAACTGCCGTGAGACTGGGTTGGCGGCGCAGCCAGCAGCCAGCAGCAGCAGTAGGCTACAGTTGGTTTACAAGATGGTGGTTTAAGTTTATCCACAAAAAAGTCACACACAAAAACCTGCGTGGCCCACAGGGCGCATCTGATGTGTTCAGGGACACAAACGCCCGAGGGCAGACAGACAATGACCGAGTTCAACCGAGACGCCAGTCTGAAAGCCCTAAAATTAAACCGCACGGGTTACTTTTTATTTTTTGAGACCTTTTGTTTCTACACTAGAACTACTGGAAATACAGCGCTCGGCACAAGTTAACACAGCCGCGCTAAAGTTGATTAAAAAGAGGAATAAAAAAATGAATGCCTTAATTAAAAGAATTTGGAAAAATCCAACCTTTAAGGACACCAATTTTCTTTGCGAATGAATAATGCATCGTAAATAAATAAATGTTCTTCCTTAAAATACAGGGGGCATAAGTCAGTACACTCCCATAGAGGCAGGCTTTTATTTTGAAAGGCCAGTTATTTCATGGATCCAGGATACTATGCATCCTGATAAAGTTCTCTTGGCCCCCACATCATCACATACCCTTCACCATACCTACAGATTAAAATGGGGTACTTTCCATAAAATCATCTCCATGAGTTATCCATGAAATAACTGGCCTTTCAAAATAAAAGCCTGCCTGCTGCCTCTATGGGAATTTAACATAGGGGTGTACTGACTTATGCCCCCTGTATTTTATGGAAGAACATTTATTTATTTATTTACGATACATTATTCATTCACAAAGAAAATTAGAAAATTGGTGTCCTTAAAGGTTGGATTTTTCCTCATTTTTTTAAATTAAGTCATTAAGATCAATTTCCAAAAGATGATTTTTTTATTCCTCTTTTTAGTCAACTTTAGTGTGGGTTCATAAACTTATGCTGAGCACTGTAAATTCTGTAAATTTAAGTTGTGAAAAATTCATTTCTACATAGTCAGAAGTACTTTTTCCACAACGCTGTAGTACTTGGACTATTTGGACTCGCCAAATATTCGAGTTGGTCTCGACCGAGTCCAGCACTATATCCTTTTGTTCTAAAGTAACTTCCTCCTTCAAAACAAAGGCAGTGATGAAGCGCGCTTGGGTTTTACAAAAAAAAAACAGAAAACAATGTGTAATAAACCGGAACCAGCCTGTTCACACCATAGACAGTTATAGAACTGGACCAGCAGATCCCGTTGCTCTGGACCGAGACCAGTGAAGTCTCTTTCCCGGTGATGGCCGAGCGTTACTGCGCAGCCTCAAACTGAGCTTGATGACGTAGATGTGACGTGAGCAACGTGTCTGAACGTTGTAAGTCTTCTGGTAGCTGTGCCAAGAGAAATCTCAATCATTCCCAATCTATCAGAGACGGAGAGCGTAGGTATATGTAAGGAGATAACATAGGCACAGGCTAATTACTGATAACTAAAATGCTAGTTAACATTAGTAATTAAACTAAACAGCTGATGTAAGTCCAAACGGCCTGCGAGCTTCTCCTGTACTGTACGGTAATTCCTCTACTATGAGACAGTAAGTCTCGTGGTTATGACCCAACCGTTAGCCTATTTTTATAAAAACGTCTGCTACGGAGCCATAACGTGAGGTACAAGGTAACGGAGCCTTTTATACATCGTCATGTTTCTTTAGAAATAAACAACGGACAAATAAAGTCTTTAAACGCTTCAGATGTAAAGTTATTGGCTGTCAAAGTGACGCCAAAATGAATGGCAGTCAATGGGATGCTAACGGCGGGTGATGGCTTGTTAGCATCAAAATGGCGCCATAGGAGCTACGCTCTGTGGAGGCTCGCTGACCCGCTTGGTTCACACATGCACATATCTGATCTGAAGTCATGGCACGTCATTATATATCTGACTCTTGCAGCTTGTGTCACATTATCTGCCTCACTGGAGGACAACGAGCACGCTGCTCGGTTGTTATCATGTATTCTCTAACTGTGCAGATAATTCTGTCTCGGCTGGGCGTCCGACGGGGCCGATGACCTTCGCACAGCTGATGTCGGTTATCTTTAAACAAGCCGCGACGTGATAATGATTGTGCTTTCTGTTAACGAGCCTCATGCTTCCTCCTTCTGCTCCCACACAACGGCAGCGTGACATTTCAAGGAAAGGCAAAGTGGGTGTAAAAGAAAAGAGCAAAATCCAAATGTGTAGTGTAATCTTGTCCTAAATCAGGACTTTCACCCAGGAAACGCATGTCCTCATTCTTCGGGAGTTTTTAAAGATCCCATATTATCTCATTTTCAGGGTCATAACTGTATTTTGAGGTTGTACCAGAATAGCTTTACATGGTTTAATTCTAAAAACACCATATTTTTGTTGTACTGCACATTGCTGCAGCTCCTCTTTTCACCTCTGTTCAGGTCTCTGTTTTAGCTACAGAGTGAGACATCTCAAGGACTACTAGCCAGTCAGGAACAGAGTATGAGGGTGTGTCCTGACAGTAGCTAGGTAAGGACTACTAGCCAGTCAGAAGCAGAGTATGAGGGCGTGTCCTGACAGTACCTAGGTAAGGACTACTAGCCAGTCAGAAGCAGAGTATGAGGGCGTGTCCTGACAGTAGCTAGGTAAGGACTACTAGCCAGTCAGAAGCAGAGTATGAGGGCGTGTCCTGACAGTACCTAGGTAAGGACTACTAGCCAGTCAGAAGCAGAGTATGAGGGCGTGTCCTGACGGTACCTAGGTAAGGACTACTAGCCAGTCAGAAGCAGAGTATGAGGGCGTGTCCTGACAGTACCTAGGTAAGGACTACTAGCCAGTCAGAAGCAGAGTATGAGGGCGTGTCCTGACAGTACCTAGGTAAGGACTACTAGCCAGTCAGAAGCAGAGTATGAGGGCGTGTCCTGACGGTACCTAGGTAAGGACTACTAGCCAGTCAGGAGCAGAGTATGAGGGCGTGTCCTGACAGTACCTAGGTAAGGACTACTAGCCAGTCAGAAGCAGAGTATGAGGGCGTGTCCTGACAGTACCTAGGTAAGGACTACTAGCCAGTCAGAAGCACTCTGTTTTAGCTACAGAGTGAGACATCTCACCTCTGTACCATCTTTGTAGTGAGTCCCACATGCTCAGTAGCTCGGTGAGATCACATCAGCTAGCTGTTTGTTTCTCTAACTTCAAGGCAGGATTAGCAGGGAGACTTCTTCTAAACAGGGAACACTTCCACCTTAGCGTGGAATACCTGCAGAACAGGGACAGGAAGTAGTTCTTCTGGAGATTATGGTGAACTAGTGTGTGTCGTAGCAGTGCTTTACCATTGAGAACGAGCTAGCATGCTAGCGCTAGCATGCTAGTGGAGTGGAGGAGAGAGAAGCGTGAAGAGGGAAGTTAGCCAGAGTTATGCCGCGTTCGATTTACCTCGGAAGTCTGGGAATGACGTCACACCCGAGTTGAATGCGTTCCATTTACAAGTCTGATTTCCATTGTTTTCATTAGCTCTAGCCAGGTTAGCCATCGCTAGCAACGCGAGTTTATAACAACGCATACGCTGTTTTTTTTGTGCATGCAAACCGCGTGACAACACAGATAGAAGACGCCGCCGCGTGTACGACTGATTTAGTGAGACACAAACAACACAGAAGTGCTTATAACTGTATGTTATAACTGTATGTTACTACAACTTTCACAACTGTCGATACACGGAGCAGCCATGTTGGATTTTTAGCTCGGGGCGCTCGGTGGTTGTACGAGTTACGAGGTCAGGGGGGGCGTGTTTACGGCTATGACCTCGTAAAATACGAGGTCCGAGGTACATGGAACGCGGCAGTAGCCATTTTGTTTGATAATGCTTCGAACGTCAGCCAGCGTTGCTTAGAGCTCCTTCAACTGGAACTATTTAAATAAAAACGGGTTTCTGGCTGATCACAACTCAAACAAACAGGTGGCGTGTTCTTTCTTTTCGTCTCCGAGGGTTGTGGTTACTTTAGAACCGTCTCTGCTACGTCAGGACTCTGGTCATGAATGTTCCCAGCAGCCTTTGAAGCGATTCACCGGCCGCCGCCGCCACCGCCCGCAGAGAAGACTCGCCGCAACAGGGTGTGTTCAAGGACCAGAAGAATAGCAGGTGATTCCTGACAATGAGGCAGAAAGGAATCTGACTCGCCCAACACACACACACACACACACACACACGCACAGACATGTACACACACACACACACACACACGCACACAGACACACACGCACACAGACACACACGCACACACACAGACAGACACACACACACACAGAGACACACACACACACACACAGACAGACACACACACACACAGAGACACACACACACACACACAGACAGACACACACACATGTACACACACACACGCACACACACGCACGCACGCACACACATACAAGCACGCACACATACACACACACACACACACACACACACGCACACACACACAGACAGACACACACACATGTACACACATACACACACATACACACACACACACACACACACACGCACACACACAACACACACACACAGACACACACGCACACAAACACAGACAGACATGTACACACACACACTGAGGCAAACACACACACAGACATGTACACACACACACACACAGACATGTACACACACACACGCACGCATGCACACACACACACGCACGCATGCACACACACACAGACATGTACACATACACACACACAGACAGACACACACACACACACACACACACACACACACACACACACACACACACTGAGGCAAACACACACACACACACACACACACACACAGATATCAGCATTTCTTTATATCGAAAGAAAGACTCGCCACAACAGGGTGTGTTCAAGGACCAGAAGAATAGCAGGTGATTCCTGACAATGAGGCAGAAAGGAATCGGACTCGCCCAACACACACGCACACACACACACACGCACTATTAAAAATATTAAAAATATTAAAAAAACTCATATTTTCACCCAAAGAAAGTTTAAAATGAGCATTTAGAGTTATTGTTTTGTTGATTTCATTTCCAGTGAAGTTTAACCGTTTAAAAAGTCGATCAATCGACAGCGAAGTCATCTTCTCTGGAAGAAATTCTTCGTCTTTGGTAACCGATATCGGCCTCAGAGACCAACTGCACGTCTCCGGAGCTGCAGTCATTTCTGATGATTTCAGCAAAGCTGGAAGTGCTGATGTTTAAGAAATCCGTAGTAATAGAGTTTAAAGATTGACGAGAGTCATCCTCCCAAAGGCGAAGTCTAACACCAATAAAAAAGTCTGTCATAAGCAGCTACAAAAAGTTGTACATTACACAAAGAGTCCTAAATCCTCGTCCTCGGCGGCGTATACGCACTGTAGGATTAGGAATAAAGTCGCGAGGAGGTGATAAAGTACCAGATAAATCCCTGAGAGAGTGTGTGTGTGTGTGTGTGTGTGTGGTCAAAGGTCACAGTTTAAGTCTGAGAAACTGACAGTAAAACCCGAGTCATTCATGAACAAGACTTCCATTTCCTCCGCTGGTCAGATTACTGATTGCTGGGGGGGGGGGGGTCACGGAGAACGTCACCAATAAAAACTGTCTATAAACTGCTTCTCACTGGCTCGTCAGGCTAGAAGAATGTAGGAAGGGTCGCTTTTTCTGCACAAGTATATCACTCCCTCCAGAAAAACGTGATTATGAGATCGCAGAATTCAATGCATAATCAGCCAAAGTCTGCATATTTATGCAGGGGGGGCCACATTTTTTCAAATACGCCGCACTTTCGCCGCATAAATTGCAGATTTCCACGCAAAATATGCGGGGCTTGCATTGCATGATTTCACAATCCCAGCGTTTTCGCTGCAAAAAAGTCACATATATCTCAGCAGGAATCTATCTTTTCAACACGCCATGGGACACGGGAGTGGTATCAACAGTTGCATCAAACTCTCTGCAAGACAGCAAATGAACTCTTTTCCCAAAACTATTCCTTGAAATGAACAGGACAGGGTTCCTACGGGACATCATCTGAGATTTTCTGAAATATTGCATGACATGTTCCCAGCAGGGCCGTAGCTAGGAGGGCAGTTTCCCTCACGCACCCCCCATACTCCCAATTCTCTGTTTCTAATACTTTATTTAAATTTTAAATTTAATGTAACTTTATCTCTTTGAGGTGGTTCGGGCATCTGGTAAGGATGCCCCCTGGGCGCCTCCCTAGGGAGGTGTTCCAGGCACGTCCAGCTGGGAGGAGGCCTCGGGGAAGACCCAGGACTAGGTGGAGGGACGTCCAGCTGGGAGGAGGCCTCGGGGAAGACCCAGGACTAGGTGGAGGGATTACATCTCCAACCTGGCCTGGGAACGCCTCGGGATCCCCCAGTCAGAGCTGGTTAATGTGGCTCGGGAAAGGGAAGTTTGGGGTCCCCTGCTGGAGCTGCTCCCCCCGCGACCCGACCACGGATAAGCGGACGACGATGGATGGATGGATGTAACTTTATCTCCTTACAAAAATGGCCAAAATGCTTTCTCAACAATGCCAAGAATCCCTAGTAGAGCAATAAACTACCAGTCTGATCTGCTGGTGATGTGATGTCTCCCAGCAGCTCAGACTGGAAACCTGTACGTTTATCTCTCCTGCTTCTGTTACAAATCTGCAGGAACCAATCACAGACTGGCTCATCCACCTGGCGCGCTATTGGCTGGTTTAACAGTCCCTCCAGAAAAACGCAAATCGCCGATTTCCGCGCAAATATGCGGGGCTTGCATGATGTCATAATCCCCGCATTTTCGTTGCAAAAAAGTCACATATATCTCAGCAGGAAGATGAAAAATGTTGTTTACTTCACACGAGAGCAGCCATTTTCCCCTGTTGCCATGGGAACGTTATGAAGTGATGTAATTTCTCCTAGTGAGAACACGGTGTTGGGGGGGAATCACTTTGTTTTCTCTTTTTCATCAAACCACAGTTTTTGCAAGTTCCCGCAATTTCATTGCATAAAATTGCATAAATATCCCGCATATTCCATCGCATTTTTTAACCCTTGTGTTGTCTTCCCATCGACCGTCAACTTCCTGTCCTTGTCCTTTTATACTCAGTCAATACACCTAACTTAAATGACATGTTACCTATTTGTGAGTTAAAAAAAAAAGCAGAAATGATGAATTATTTTGACTGATAGTTGAGGTCGAAGGACGTTGAGTGAATCACAAACTGGTTCATGTCAAAGTTTAGTCAAGATAGTGTTTAGAAACCATTGCATTTTTTGAATAAAACACCCAAAATTCAATGAAAGTAATCATTCATTTTACCTGTGAAGATCTTCCGTGCATCCAAGTTATTTTTTGGGAACTTTGGTGCATATTTCTGATACAAAAACAATTTGAAAATGGGTCAAATTTGATCTGAGGACAACACAAGGGTTGAGAAAACGTGTCGCATAAGCATGCAAGTTCCCGCAATTTCATCGCATAAATATCCCGCATATTCCATCGCATTTTTTAAGAAAACGTGCCGCATAATCAAGGATTTTTGCCCGCAGCAATCACAAGAAAACTCTGTTTTTTTTCTGGAGGGACTGAGTTATGCAAGCTGCATTTTCAGCTTTGAACAAAACCGTTCAGGAGTTATTACAGCGACGTGCGTCATGTTTCCCGGGACGATTAAACTGTAAAAACACGATACAGGACCCTGTATGGAAATGGAAGTTGTTGCAGCATTTGGAGTTTCCGTTCTCTCCCTGAAATCAATTTGACAAGTGAGATGCTGAAAGTGGCGCCTGCATTTTCAAAAGCTAAATACAGTGACGGTGAAAATCTCCTCCGACTCTCTTGTTTTCTCGTGAGGTCACTTCCTCGCAGCAGATTATCAAACGGCCCCGACAGACAGGGACATTATGCAGACGGCCTAAAAGAGACAGAGAGAGGAAGGAAGCGTCCCGAGGTTTTTTTTGGCGTCGGTTCCTCTGAGACATTAAAACGCCAGACGGACACAGCGAGGATCAAACGGACCAAAAGCACGCACACGTTCTCTGTGTCTCTGAACACGTCCAGTAAAGTTCCCTTCTCTAGTGTGTGTGTGTGTGTGTGTGTGTGTGTGTGTGTGTGTGTGTGTGTGTGTGTGTGTGTGTGTGGTGTAGTATGCTGAAGGGTATGTGATGATGGAAAGACCAAGGGAACTTTATCAGGATGCATAGTATCCTGGATCCATCTAATAAATGGCCTTTCAAAATAAAAGCCTGCCTCTATGGGAGTTTAACATAGGGGTGTACTGACTAAGATCAATTATGTGTTTGAACTGTTCTTAATAGTGTGTGTGTGTGTGTGTGTGTGTGTGTGTGTGTGTGTGTGTGTGTGTGTGTGTGTGTGTGTGTGTGTGTGTGTGTCTGTCTGTCTGTCTGTCTGTCTGTTTGTCTGTGTGTGTGTGTGTGTGCGTGTGTGTCCGTGTGTGTGTGTCTGCGTGTGTGTCTGTCTGTCTGTGTGTGTGTGTGTGTGTGTGTGTGTGTGTGTGTGTGTGTGTGTGTGTGTGTGTGTGTGTGTGTGTGTGTGTGTGTGTGTGTGTGTGTGTGTGTGTGTGTGTGTGTGTGTGTGTGTGTGTGTGTGTGTGTGCGTGCGTGTGTGTGTTTACCATGACAACGGTCCAGAGCTGTGAAACCCTGGCAGCAGCTAAAAACAAATATTCCTGTTTTCATTTGAATATTTAAGAGAAGAGCCGATTAAGTCGGGTCAAAGTCCTCACTCTGTGTGTGTGTGTGTGTGTGTGTGTGTGTGTGTGTGTGTGTGTGTGTGTGTGTGTGTGTGTGTGTCTCTCTGAGTAGAGCTGCAGAAACAAAGGCGCAGAGTGACAGACGAGGGCGAGGAAACGCCATCAGAGGACGCGACATAACGCATTTTAAACCGTCTCTGTCAATCCACCGCTCTCATCGTCTTCTTTTCCATCTAAAACACATTCACATGAAGAACATTATTACCCAGAATTCATTGAGTTGAGGCTCCGCTCTGTACCAGGAGGCCTTGTGTTTCAAAGGTCAGGCACACGTGACCAGCAGCAGCAGGACGAATGGCTGCTGCTGCTGCCGCGGTCCGTCTTCCTGGTTGCTACGATTACAGCCCTTCGCCACCATAATAATGACGGGTTGGGTTAATTTGCATGTTGGCATGACGTGACACGGAGATTAAATGACGCGCGACGAGCTCACTGAAGGGGGAAATTTATGTGAGAAAACACAGGTCTAAACTAGTGATTAAAGAAAACGTCTGCTGCTAAAAATAGGCTAAACATCACGTCTCCACCGCTTAGGATTAAAAGTAACTTTCACCTCCTGACACACAGAAACATGCAGTATTTCCCCCCCCCCCTCGGCTTGTGGAAGACTATGTGCAAGTACTGTATTTGTCTGGGGGGGTTTAGGGGTCCTCCCTAAAAAATGTGTAAGTTTTTCAATAAAAAAAAGGTTTTGGAACATCACATAATCTGTTGTGTGTGTGTGTGTGTGAACCACAATGCAGCAACAAAGTCAAGTCCTTCCAGGATGCTGCATCTCCCTCGAGGGAAAACATAAACCACCACAGAGCCACGGCGGGGCGGCGGCGGCGGCGGCGGCGGCGGCGGCGGCCGGGCTCGCCAGACGGAGTGTAAGTCGACACTCTTCATCACCACCGGCGAGAGACTGCGGTCGGCTCAGCGTGGCGTGACTAATTGAGATCACATTCCCCTAATTACAAAGGCAGACGGATCGAGAGGGGGCCTCACCACCTCCATTCATAATAATAATAATAATAATAATAATAATAATAAAGGCTACCTCCATCAGAAACAAGATATGGATGAACCGTCCCGCTCCGTCATCACCGGAGGAGAGAAAGTAGAAGCTACATTCAGCTGCAGGGTTAGCATTAGTTAGCATAAGTTAGCATTAGTTAGCATTAGCCTAGTTCAACTGTTTTAATCGATGCTTTGAAGTGCTCATATCATGCTTTTGGCTTTTGAAAAACTCCTGTTTTGCATGGCTACATGTAAACGGGAATATAAGTGGAGTATTCATTTTCATTAGCCGTGGAAACGGCTTAGAGTATTGTCTTTTTCAAAATATGTGCAAAAAACGGATTACTGTCAGGACACGCCCTCATACTCTGCTTCTGACTGGCTAGTAGTCCTTACCTAGGTACTGTCAGGACACGCCCTCATACTCTGCTTCTGACTGGCTAGTAGTCCTTACCTAGGTACTGTCAGGACACGCCCTCATACTCTGCTTCTGACTGGCTAGTAGTCCTTACCTAGGTACTGTCAGGACACGCCCTCATACTCTGCTTCTGACTGGCTAGTAGTCCTTACCTAGGTACTGTCAGGACACGCCCTCATACTCTGCTTCTGACTGGCTAGTAGTCCTTACCTAGGTACTGTCAGGACACGCCCTCATACTCTGCTTCTGACTGGCTAGTAGTCCTTACCTAGCTACTGAGCATGTGCGACTCCCGACAAAGATGGAATAGAAGTGAGATGTCTCACTCTGTAGCTAAAACAGAGAGCTCAACACACAGGGTGAAAAGAGGAGCTGCAGCAACGTGCAGTACAACAAATATATGGTGTTTTTGGAAAATGAAACCACATAAACTTATTCTGGTACGACCTCTAAATACAATTATGAACCTGAAAATGGGAATAATATGAGCACTTTAAGGGTCTGCAGGGAGAAGTTACAAAAAGAAATATTTCTGACTAAAATCTCATAAATTTTAATGGAATCAACGCAACTATTGCATTCACTCCCAGAGGTGAAGTATATCGTATATTGGTATTTACACCACGCAGGAACTCGTACTGCTCCTTTAACTCTAATGCATCCGTACACTTCACTCCAGGATATTCCAGGAATTCCTTGACAAGTTTTCCCTCTTTCACTTCCTCCTCAGAACAATGTGAGGAAAATACAACCCATAACATACACCTAACATAGTATGTGGAGGTAATCACGCACTGTTGTCTAACTTTCTGAATCCTCAGTTTTCTCGAGTATACATGACGAGGGACGAGGACGCACATGAACCGCTTATCCTGAATAAGACGCTCGGACAAGAGCTGTTACCCAGGAAGCCGAGCGGCATTCGCATCTCTGCAGCCAAAAATAAACAAGCACGCTTGGACGTCTCGCTAATTATTTTCACACCCAATTAAAGTCCTCGAAGCTGTGATGTGCATAATCACCGTGGCAGCAAAGATCACCATCCGACCAATGCAATAATCACGCGGTCATTCAGGATCATTTCCTGGAGAGGACTTTGATCCCTGAAGTCACCGAAACTCCCGTAACTCGAGGAAGCACAGCCCGGGTATAATAAGTACTATTGTGGGGTCATATAATGTTAACTATATGTCATAAAAGAAGGATGTGGTCACAAGGGAGCAAAAGTCAAAGTCCATTCAGAAGTCAGGAGTCTGCTGATGGAGAGCCCTCCCCTCCCCTCCCAGGGCTGCAACTTTAACGATTATTTTATACATAAATAAAAAATATATGTTTATATGTATAAAGATGCCACAAACTGCACGTATGTCCATAATATTAGTGGCAATGTAAGACGTAATGAAAGAAAAACATAACATGCTTTTTGAGTAAATCAGACAGATTTCGAGCAGCTTTAGGAGAATAAAACGACGATAATAGTGATTTCAAAAGCAGTTTCAGCATAAAAAACAAGCTCAGGATCAACACAATAAGCACAGAGAGCTCTTATGTAATCACAGATAATAAAAACCCACAGCACTGGCTGAGCTTGCTCCCTGCATCCAGACTTCTGAGGATGCCACATCCTCTTTTTTATCATCGCTCAGGCACTAATATCACAATGGACACAACCCACCACCCTCAGCTTTTCTCCTTATGCAAAGCATGTGCACTGACTCTGCTTCCCAGGCTCAGCAGCCAGCAGTGTGGGTGTGTGTAGCCTGTGTGTGTGTGTCTGCAGGCCGCAGCCATGCTTTGCCTATATTGTGAGATCTGACATATTGCTGCTGCTGCTGCACAACACAGGCAGACTCCCATGTCATGTACGCAGCAATGAATTTCCCTGCAGCTGCCAAGCTCTGTCCCTTCTTAACTCCCTCTGATGTAATGAGGCTCGTGCTAAATGCTCGTTATGTTCAATATGTGCACCCCCCCTCCACCCACCAACTCTTAGCTTTCGAGACACCGAGCCAGAGCCAAACCTCATTCAAAAAACCCGAGAATTTGTAATCGCGTAGCTCATCAGCCACACACACACGCTATGAACAATGAATCATCACTTTTTCTGATTTTGGAGACAATTAACTTCAATTCGGCGTGAATATAATCCACAAAGTTTCACCACTGTGTCACATAATCCAACTTTTAAATATTGTTTGACGGTCGTTCCCACTATGTTATTTCACGAGAACACACACGTTGGGAGCAATGGCAGCGACGTTGAGTATAGTGACAAAGTTGAAGCCATTACTAATATAAATAAAGAGGCACGGTGGAGTCTTCATATGCCGATTGGAAGAGTGTCTCATATTTGTTCAAAATATATATTGGGCAAAGTATTATTATATGAATGCTTTTATTTATATATAAAAAACTTTTAAATTGCAAGATGTTTGAAGGAAGTCTGGCGCGGACTCCTCAACAATGCTAGACGAATGCAAGCACGATTTATGTTGTTAGAAATTAAAAAAACAAATAAAATAAATCCCACAGCAGAAAGCAGGAACCATGAAGCCGCCCAGTCTCAGCCCAGTGGGGGGGTTAGGGTCGTCCGCTGTGCGGTGAACGCTGACAGCCTTCCCGGTGCTGCTGGCTGCTAGCACCGGGACACAGCGAGCTAACGTCGCCGTCTTATTGCGTTAATTCTCCCACCGGTGAATGCAGACGGCTGTCGGTGTTGCCTACCTCGTTTGTGCGTGAACTCCCGTGGCCTGCTTGATGGAAATTATGTTTGTTTTTGTTTTTTAAATCCCTGAAAAAAAAGAAAGAAAGAAAGGAAGTGACGAGCACGTCCCAAACACAGCCGTGCCGGTTGTCTCCAGATGGAAGGTGTCCGCTCCGGTAGCCTGGGCCACACTCTCCCCGCCCTGCTGCCTCCAACTCCCGCAGCAATCCTGGGAAACTGGCCCCGTGACGTCACGAGCTGGATAATAAAAAGTCTCCCTCCAGGGGGCGCTGTCCGAATCATAAAGACTTTATTTTATTTATTTTATTTATTTTATTTATTTTATTTATTTTATTTATTTTATTTATTTTATTTATTTTATTTATTTATTTTTTTTAAATATTTTTATTTTATTTAAAATAATTACAATATTTATTTATTTTATATATTTGTATTTAAAATATTGTCTTATTTTATTTAAAATAAGTACAATATTTATTTTATTTATTTTATTTATTTTATTGATTTTATTTTTTTTCTTTATTTATTTATTTATTTGTATTTAAAATATTTTTTATTTTATTTAAAGTTACAATATTTATTCATTTTATTTATTTTATTTTATTAATTTATTTTTATTTAAAATACATCTTTTATTTAAAATAATTACAATATTTATTTAATTTATTTTATTCATTTTTATTTAAAAATGATTAAAATCATTTCTATTTCTTTATTTTCTTTTTTCTTTTATTTAAAAATAATTAAAATATTTTTTATTTCTTTATAATTTTATCTTTTTATGTTTTTTTCATTATATATTACAGTGGAGAGAGTAACTTAGCACATTTGCTCAAGTACTGTACATAACAACAAATTTAATACTTTATTTGAGTATTTTCTTTTCATACTACTCTATTTACTTTATGTTCACCTCACAGAATTACACGTGTACGTAGCAGACAGTAAAAAATCTAAAATTTAAAAGAGAGAGAATATTGGACCGACATTCATCAGGAGACTTTCTCTGTGACTGCTGGATGTGGAAATATAAGTTTATTATTATATGTCAACGTTCATGACAAGTTTCTGCTGCAAACAACTGGCAGAAAGAATCAGCTGTTTCATGTTTTAATGTTATTGGCTGATGGGAATGTCATTAGTTTTGCAGATATGTGATCATAAAGTATTGGACACCTTCAAACATTGACCTCAAATTTTTTTTTCATGTTTTTTTCTCACGTTTTTTTTGTCACATTTGTTTTTTTCCTAAAATTTCGTTTTAACATTTTTTTCCCCTCACGTTTTTTTTCACGTTTTTTTCTCACTTTTTTGTCAAATTTTTCTTCTCACGTTTTTTTTCTCAATTTTTTTTCCACGTTTTTTTTTTTGTCAAATCTTTTTTCACGTTGTTTTTCTCACTTTTTCTCATGTTTTTTTTCAGGTTTTTTTCCCCTCACGTTTTTATTTTTTTGACGCAGCGGTCCAGGGTTCGAGTCTGACCTGTGATGATTTCCTGAGAAGACCTCTCTCTCTCTTTCTCTCTCTCTCTCTCTCTCTCTCTCTCTTTCTTTCTCTCTCTCTCTCTCTCTCTCTCTCTCTCTCTCTCTCTCTCTCTCTCTCTCTCTCTCTCCCTCTCTCTCTCTCTCTCTCTCTCTCTCTCTCTCAATTTCTCTCTCTCTCTCCTAGCTGTCCTGTCAAATAAAGGCAGAAAAAGCCCAAAAAATAATAAATAAAAAAGCATTGATCTGATGGCACTAGATCTACGTACAGGTACCCACTGAGAAACCTCCTTATATTACAGTATATGTATATGAAAATATAAAATATATATAATATATTATATATATACATAATATAGTATTATATATATATACATATATATTACAGTATATATAATATATATATATATTATATATATAAATAAATAAATATATGTATATATTAGGGCTGTCAGTTTAACGCGTTATTAACGGCGTTAACGCAAACCCATTTTAATGCCGATCATTTTTTTAACGCACGAGTAACGCATAGAGAGAGCAACGGGATCTGTTAGTCCACTTCTTTAACTGTCTATGGCCACGCCATGTCCCGCCCTACGAAGCAGCTGATTGGTTTGGTTTAGGCATTTCACCGCGAGTGGTGAGGATAGCGGATTGGTCAGGGGATAGGACCTGAACTAATGGAGTTACGTTACCTTGGACGCCTGGCCAATAGTAGTGATTGAAGGGCGGGTCTTGTAATTTCGCAGACCGCAAACAAAACAGACACAAGCCGCGGCTGGTTTTAGCTTGCTAGCCGCGTAGCTTGTAGGCTCGTGACGGCGATTATCTTCAGAGCGAGCGAGTAGTGACTCTACAGTCAGTGAGAGAAACAAATGAGGCAGTACTACCTGTAGTACTATCTGCAGGACTATCTGCAGTACTACTTGCAATGGAACATCGAGGTAACAGCGTTACATTATGTGACAGATTATTAGATCCAAGTGTGAATGTTAGTGTGAAATTGAACATAACGTATATGACAATGTTGTTTTCAATAAAAAAACATTTTCACAAAGCAGCCAATCTACTTTTCCATGCTGATAAGAGAATTAAAATGAGAAAATATAATGGGACAAAAAGAAATCAAGGGACATTTAGAATAGATAAAAATGTGCGATTAATTACGATTAATAGCGAGTTAACTATGACATTAATGCGATTAAATATTTTAATTGCTTGACAGCACTAGTATCTTTTGGTATGCATTTCAGAAAAAAATGGTTAGGATTCAGGTGTAATTGCAAATAGTGATTAATCATGATTAATCCACTGAAAATTCTGATTAATTTGATTAAAAATTTTAATCATTTGACAGCCCTAGTATATATATATATATAAATAAATATATATTTTTATATTGACAATATATATATATATATATATATATATATATATATATATATTGACAAGGATCCGCTGAATGAGTTCATAAGTGGGTCGACAAAACACATTTCAAGAGTCATGAATGTTTTAGCGTCCGGTAACGAAGAAGAGGACATTCAACACGGGACTGAAAGCTGAGAGCGCCGTTTCATACGCGACCACGTGAGACGGCAGCATGCTGCATTCACACGCTCACGACAGGCCGCCATCCCTCCTGCCGTCTCATCTCTTTTCACTACCACGTATAAACACCACAGACACCAACTCATGACTAGTTTTACACTTATTATGGTCAATAAACCTCATTTATAGGCAATTATACCTAAGTTTTGAGTTAAAAAAAGGAGAAATTATGAATTATTTAGACTAATATTAAAGGAAGGATCATCACAGAAGGGAATATGTCCTTTATTTTGTTTTCAAATGCTAAAATGTTTAAAGCACTCATCCTGTTCACCCTAAAAACAGGATGACTCATCTCCAAACTCAACGTCTGCAAACAGGAAGTTGGTGCACTGCTGGCGTTTCGCCTGCAGGGGGCGCCGCTGCTCTGCTGCCGGGACCAACGGCACAGTGAGCAGTGTGAACATGTTGTACTGCACATTGCTGCAGCTCCTCTTTTCAGCCTGTGTGTTGAGCTCTCTGTTTTAGCTACAGAGTGAGACATCTCACCTCTGTTCCATCTTTGTTGGGAGTCGCACATGCTCAGTAGCTAGGTAAGGACTACTAGCCAGTCAGAAGCAGAGTATGAGGGTGTGTCCTGACAGTACCTAGGTAAGGACTACTAGCCAGTCAGAAGCAGAGTATGAGGGCGTGTCCTGACAGTACCTAGGTAAGGACTACTAGCCAGTCAGAAGCAGAGTATGAGGGCGTGTCCTGACAGTACCTAGGTAAGGACTACTAGCCAGTCAGAAGCAGAGTATGAGGGCGTGCCCTGACAGTACCTAGGTAAGGACTACTAGCCAGTCAGAAGCAGAGTATGAGGGCGTGTCCTGACAGTACCTAGGTAAGGACTACTAGCCAGTCAGAAGCACTCTGTTTTAGCTACAGAGTGAGACATCTCACCTCTATACCATCTTTGTAGTGAGTCGCACATGCTCAGTAGCTCGGTGAGATCACATCAGCTAGCTGTTTGTTTCTCTAACTTCAAGTCAGGATCAGCAGGGAGACTTCTTCTAAACAGGGAACACTTCCACCTTAGCGTGGAATACCTGCAGAACAGGGACAGGAAGTAGTTCTTCTGGAGATTATGGTGAACTAGTGTGTGTCGTAGCAGTGTTTTACCATTGAGAACGAGCTAGCACGCTACGGTTAGCCACCTCGTCTCGGGCTACTGACGCAACAAGCCATGCAGGTGTTGACCAGCTCACCTGGAGACTGAAGGCAGGAATCATTCAGAAACCGGATCTCACTCGCAAAGTCATGACGTCACGTTGACCTCGTATACTCTCCTTTGATGTGAAG
>CM042440.1:1182494-1226204 GCA_023631565.1 Gymnocephalus cernua
AACAAACGCACACTCAGTCGCAGGCACCAGCGGTCCTTTCCTTAAACATCTGCTGGTTCATGTTAAAGTCCCCATTCAGTCTCAGTCTCAGTAATGCCCAACAACATGTAGAGAGCAACAAAAAGTGAACAATTCAATATTATTATTATTATTATTATTATTATTATTGTTTGTTGCTGCCGCGAGGGACTGAACACGGAGACACACCGTGACGCTCCAGGTTAGTACTGCAATTATTTATTCCTCCACACGTAAAATACAACTAGTACTGCAGTTACCAAAAGTTACTTTGTGAGTGGAAGTAAGTGCGGCGGCAGCACTTGCTTACAGCTGCGACGTCACACACATTTTGTTTACATTTTGGCAAATTGGCAGCCGTTAAAAGTTTGCCGAATTCGCTACTAGCACTTCCTGTTTGCAGTTTACCCGTGAATGTGCAGAGCAGCTCAGACTGGAAACCTGCACGTTTATCTCTCCTGCTTCTGGTACAAATCTGCAGGAACCAATCACAGACCGGCTTATCCACCTTGGCGTGCTATTGGCTGGTTTAACACAATGACAATAGAGAAGCGACCGAGCAGCTTCTTGTTTACATTCAACATGGCGGCCACCAAAGCGCAGCGACCCGTTGATGCCGCTGTCGCCGCTACGTCACCCGGATCGCTGCTCTGATTGGTTGAAGGACTATCCAATGGCGTACAGAGTCATGTGAACTATGCCCGTTGGTCCCGCCTCTTGTTCAGAGAAAATACAGAGCAGACTCCCCAGACTGATGTTCACTCTTGAGCCTGGTCTTGTGACAGCCAGACTACTATTACGCCATAAATAAATAAATAAGTCTATGACTGTTTAATCTGTGAATGTTATCAGGCAGCCGACACTCACTCTCTCAAAGTTTTCACCACGGTCGACCTGGCCGGACCGCGCAGGGAGTCCATGATGAGGATACACGGCCTGAAGCAGGAAATACACACAGAAAACACAGGTTACACATCTCATACAGGGGATTCTGCAGGTTTCAACAAGTCTTCATAGGAACTGTTTAAGACCTTTATCACGACTTAAGCCTCCTGTTGTCCTCGGGTCAAAAAAGTTCCTCTCTCAGAAATTTGGGTTTCTTTCAATCAAATTGTCAAAAAAAAAAAATTATATTTGGATGAGAAAACATACGAGGCGTCGCATGAATATAGGAACATTTACGACCGAGGACACGGCGTAAGACTTTTTAAGACCCTTGTTCAGACTGCTCACTGTGCTGTCGGTCCCGGCAGCAGAGCAGCGGCGCCCCCTGCAGGCGAAACGCCAGCAGCGCGCCAACTTACTGTTTGCAGACGTTGAGTTTGGAGGCCGCGGCCGAGGCGTCGGAGCTCAGAGCGTCTTCAGCCAGAGTCCCGTCCTCGCTGCACTCGTCCTGGAGACACGGACAACACCACCGTAACTACAACTTCAACAACTGCTTCCTTCCATTCCTTCAATCAACCGATTAACGGAGACCAAATGAGAGCAACGGAGCGTGAATCTATTGGATACATGAAATACACGGATAGTATGATGGATGTTGACGATGTCGTTGATGAAATGGTGATTGGTGATTGGTTGACATTCCAGCATTCAGGTTTGAATGTATCTTGTATGGGGTGAAGGACACAAGAGCTGTTTACAACATGCATGTGGTCACCTATTCTAAGATCGTCTCTGACAGGACTAAAGCGTCAGGTAACAGAGTCGTCCATATAAGGTGTGGAGGCTATTTCCTGTGACCACCAAGATGTATAAGTACTGTTCACTTTCAAGTTACTTTAGACACTATGGAGTACACACATCTTGCGTGTACACATGGTCTCTCCTTTGTTCAGATTGTTGAATAAAGTACCAAATTACTCTTACATGATGTCACTTCTTTGGTAATGGAATTATGTCTCCTCGATCACTTCATTCATTAATTATTTGTTTTATTACAATTGGTATGGAAAAGTTCTCTTGTGTTGATATATTAATTTCATGATAAATATTGTCAGATGGTTCTCTCAACACGTGGCCGTCGAATTGGAGTCCTATTTATTTATTTATTCTATTTTACAAATGGAGCATTTTATTTTATTCTGTAGCACCTAGGCCTATTTATTTAGAGAATTATGTTGTATATATAATTTGTCAAAAAGGCGAAGATCTTTATGTGCCAAAGCGAGATCTGGTGTTTTGCCTTTAACTATTGAAACAGGACGATATGTTAATGTAGAAGAGGAAAAACGGATCTGTCCCACGTGTTGAAATAGTAGAAATAAAAATTAACTACCTAACTAACTAACTATTTATTTCATTTATTTATCTTCTCAACTACCCTGGTGTACAACCAGAGTCTGTAACTTAAGTATTTTACGTTTTTCAGTCTTGCACTTGTGTCCTGTGTCTATGTCTTGCTGCAAAACCAACAGGGACAAATAAAGTTTAAACAAACAAACATAAATCTGAAGCCGGTGACACACCAACCAGACGGCCGACCTTCGGCAGAATAGGCGGACTGATCAGTCTCCCCGAGTTGGCCCAAAACAACCGCCTCGGAACACACCGAGGCGGTGCCGGCTGCTGATTGGACGAACGCGTCACGTGGGTCTGGCTGCTCCGGAAATTCAAAGACAGACCGTCATGGCGACTCGTTCTGAATACGATCTCATATTTTTAGTTTTTGCAGTCGCTGAATCTGTCTTCATCTCAGACCAACAAAGGTCAGTTTAACAGATCTTCATCAGATTTTGCTGAGGTGTTTTTTCCTGTTCCCACACTGTACTCTTCACAGGAGTCTGGGAGTTTTTTCTCCTCCTCTTTCCTCGTGTTATGCTGTATTTTTCTCACTTGTTGCATCTTCCAGCCCTGTCCACCCCCCCATGTATGTATGTATGTATGTATGTATGTATGTATGTTTGTTTGTGTACGGGCGGGTTGATGGTTCTTTTTGTGAAGCACTTTGGAAAACCTTGTGTTTGTTAAAATGTGCTATATAAATAAAGTTGGATTGGAAGTCAGATCGTCCCAAATGAAGGCCGACGGCTCCTCCGACTGACGACGGCATGGAACACGGCGACCAGACTCGAGTCATCGACCTCGCCGGACTGTCACACGGCCGATGATCTGGTTGGTGTGTCGGCTCCATTAGAAGAAAAGAAAGCGGCGTACCTGACAGGAGCTTTGGTCGTCAGAGAAGGCAAAGGTGTCGTCTTCTCCTTTTCCTGAACCGTAGCAAACACTGATTCTGTGCAACTCACCTAAAAACAACCAAACAAACAACATCCATCTGTTGCATGAAATAAAAACCTGTGTGTTCTTAAAGGACAATTCCATCAGTCCCTCCAGAAAAACGCGTTTTTTTGTGATCGTTGAGGGCAAAAATCCTTGATTATGCGGCACGTTTTCTTAATAAATGTGATGGAATATGCGGGATATTTATGCAATTTTATGCGATGAAATTGCGGGAACTTGCAAAAACTGCTGTTTGATGAAAAAGAGAAACAAACTGATTCCCCCCCAACACCGTGTTCTCACTAGGCGACATTACATCACTTCATAACGTTCCCATGGCAACAGGGGAAAATGGCTGCTCTCGTGTGAAGTAAACAACATTTTTCATCTTTCTGCTGAGATATATGTGACTTTTTTGCAACTAAAATGCGGGGATTATGAAATCATGCAAGCCCCGCATATTTTGCGTGGAAATTGGCAATTTACGCGGCGAGAGTGCGGCGTATTTGAAAAAATGTGCCCTCCCCGCATAAATATGCAGACTTTGGCTGATTATGCGTTGAATTATGCGATCACATAATTGCGTTTTTCTGGAGGGACTGACGTGTACCGAGTCGACCGTTCTCTGGGATATGTTTTCATGCTAATCAAATGTGACCAGATTTAGCGCTAACCGCTAATTAACTTATAACGCTAGCAGTCGGTAAATCTCTATTTCTACGCCACTAACAAGGCTCAAAATATCGCCACACGTCCCCGGTAGCATCACGAGGGTCTCTACATGGAAACACAAGCACTGAGAACTTTGTAAGTGTACAGACAGTTTATTGAAAAGATAGTTTATAAAGACAGTAGCGTTCACATATACAGGCGGGCGCCATCTTGGGAAAACAGTCACGACCAGTCGAACAACGAACGCCGTGCAACCGGTAACATAACTGAAGCACGGCGTTCGTGGTTCGACTGGTCGTGACAGCCACGGTGGTTAAAAGGTATAGTGGAGGATTTTCCAGAATTTTAGAAAAGAACCGCCCTCTCCACTTTTTAAAAAATGCACATGGACAACACCCTACCTGCTCCCGAGAGGGAACGCCTATTAAACGCGTGCACGAGAGAGCGTGCACGAGCCTGGTTCTCCTCGTGCACGCTCTGTTTACAAGTTGCTGTCGGCATGGCTCTACAAGCCGACTTTCCAAAAGAAGATTTGCACTTTTTCCACTACGTCAGACTCGCCACCGGTAAGTGGAAATCTATTTAGGACAAGCATCTCTATAGCTAACGTTAGCACGCTACAGGCCAACAAACAAGCTATCTCCGAGAGCGGGGGGGCAGCGGTCGGAGACTTTTATATACCGTCTATGGTCGGAGGCCTTTATATACCGTCTATGGTCGGAGGCCTTTATATACCGTCTATGGTCGGAGGCTTTTATATACCGTCTATGGTCGGAGGCCTTTATATACCGTCTATGGTCGGAGGCCTTTATATACCGTCTATGGTCGGAGGCTTTATATACCGTCTATGGTCGGAGGCTTTATATACCGTCTATGGTCGGAGGCTTTTATATACCGTCTATGGTCGGAGGCTTTTATATACCGTCTATGGTCGGAGGCCTTTATATACCGTCTATGGTCGGAGGCCTTTATATACCGTCTATGGTCAGAGGCTTTATATACCGTCTATGGTCGGAGGCCTTTATATACCGTCTATGGTCGGAGGCCTTTATATACCGTCTATGGTCGGAGGCTTTTATATACCGTCTATGGTCGGAGGCCTTTATATACCGTCTATGGTCGGAGGCCTTTATATACCGTCTATGGTCGGAGGCCTTTATATACCGTCTATGGTCGGAGGCTTTTATATACCGTCTATGGTCGGAGGCCTTTATATACCGTCTATGGTCGGAGGCCTTTATATACCGTCTATGGTCAGAGGCCTTTATATACCGTCTATGGTCGGAGGCTTTTATATACCGTCTATGGTCGGAGGCCTTTATATACCGTCTATGGTCGGAGGCTTTATATACCGTCTATGGTCGGAGGCCTTTATATACCGTCTATGGTCGGAGGCTTTTATATACCGTCTATGGTCGGAGGCCTTTATATACCGTCTATGGTCGGAGGCTTTTATATACCGTCTATGGTCGGAGGCTTTTATATACCGTCTATGGTCGGAGGCCTTTATATACCGTCTATGGTCGGAGGCTTTTATATACCGTCTATGGTCGGAGGCTTTTATATACCGTCTATGGTCGGAGGCCTTTATATACCGTCTATGGTCGGAGGCTTTTATATACCGTCTATGGTCGGAGGCCTTTATATACCGTCTATGGTCGGAGGCCTTTATATACCGTCTATGGTCGGAGGCCTTTATATACCGTCTATGGTCGGAGGCCTTTATATACCGTCTATGGTCGGAGGCTTTATATACCGTCTATGGTCGGAGGCTTTTATATACCGTCTATGGTCGGAGGCTTTATATACCGTCTATGGTCGGAGGCTTTTATATACCGTCTATGGTCGGAGGCTTTTATATACCGTCTATGGTCGGAGGCTTTATATACCGTCTATGGTCGGAGGCCTTTATATACCGTCTATGGTCGGAGGCTTTATATACCGTCTATGGTCGGAGGCCTTTATATACCGTCTATGGTCGGAGGCTTTTATATACCGTCTATGGTCGGAGGCTTTATATACCGTCTATGGTCGGAGGCTTTTATATACCGTCTATGGTCGGAGGCCTTTATATACCGTCTATGGTCGGAGGCCTTTATATACCGTCTATGGTCGGAGGCTTTATATACCGTCTATGGTCGGAGGCTTTTATATACCGTCTATGGTCGGAGGCTTTTATATACCGTCTATGGTCGGAGGCCTTTATATACCGTCTATGGTCGGAGGCCTTTATATACCGTCTATGGTCGGAGGCTTTTATATACCGTCTATGGTCGGAGGCCTTTATATACCGTCTATGGTCGGAGGCTTTTATATACCGTCTATGGTCGGAGGCCTTTATATACCGTCTATGGTCGGAGGCTTTATATACCGTCTATGGTCGGAGGCCTTTATATACCGTCTATGGTCGGAGGCTTTATATACCGTCTATGGTCGGAGGCTTTATATACCGTCTATGGTCGGAGGCTTTTATATACCGTCTATGGTCGGAGGCTTTTATATACCGTCTATGGTCGGAGGCTTTTATATACCGTCTATGGTCGGAGGCTTTATATACCGTCTATGGTCGGAGGCTTTTATATACCGTCTATGGTCGGAGGCTTTTATATACCGTCTATGGTCGGAGGCTTTATATACCGTCTATGGTCGGAGGCCTTTATATACCGTCTATGGTCGGAGGCTTTATATACCGTCTATGGTCGGAGGCCTTTAAATACCGTCTATGGTCGGAGGCCTTTATATACCGTCTATGGTCGGAGGCTTTTATATACCGTCTATGGTCGGAGGCTTTATATACCGTCTATGGTCGGAGGCCTTTATATACCGTCTATGGTCGGAGGCCTTTATATACCGTCTATGGTCGGAGGCCTTTATATACCGTCTATGGTCTGAGGCTTTTATATACCGTCTATGGTCGGAGGCCGTGGCCGTCTGCTCGCTGACCTGTCACGCCACGTAAACATATCCCAGAATGATTGACAACCAGGAGGACCAATAGTCTTGATGATCCACCCGGAAAGAGAAAATCCTCCACTACACCTTTAAAGTCCTCAATACGGACGGTGACTCACTTCTGTAGTGTTGCTCTGCGTCAGCCTGGCCGTTGCCCGCCGCTGCCGTGGCGTTGGAGGGCTCCGCCGCCCCCTCTGTGCAGGCCGCGTTCTCCTCGCTCTGACCCTCTGCGGGCGCCTCGGGGACGCCGGGGGACGGGTCCTCCAAGTAGCCGTCCAGCTCGTCTCTGTCTGGGGACAGAGGACGACAGTGGTCCGGGATGTTCTCCCCTGGCGGGGGGTCTGGAAAGGCGCTGTGGCGCAGCGGGTTGGGCTCGTACACCGGCGCCGTGAGGCCCGGGAAGCAGATGACCGCCAAGTACCAGTGAGCTCTGACAAAACAAAGGTAAAAGGTACTTTAAGGTGAAGGTACTTTAATTTCACATACACATAACATGTAGCGAAACTCATCCTCTGCATTTAACCCCCTCCCTCAAGGGAGCAGTGGGCAGCCAATCACAGCGCCCGGGGAACAACTCCAGATCGGAGCCAGTGCCTTGCTCAACGGCACTGACTGGAGAACCTAGTGCGTGGTTTTTGATGGTGGGGGGAAACCACACAGAAAGGCCCGGAACGACCGGGATTAGAACCCACAACCTTGTTGCTGTGAGGCCGCCGTGCTGCAAAACAACAAAGAGTTCAGACTAGTTAAAGTACTCTTTTTTTTGGTAATTCTTGTAATTCGCGGTTAAACCAGACCCAGTGTTGTAGTCCGAGTACCGGGTGACGACAGTCCTCTTACAGGACTACAGGATTCATAACCCTTCTTAAAAACTTAGACTTACATTGCGTATGAACTAATGGGCCTCTGACTGATCTCCTTCTCCGTCTCAACTGGTTTCAGTCACGTGACGCTGGCTCTGAACCAAAACGCGTGTTGTGGATTAACAAGACAGCAATAGCCTGCTGTATATCTCTCTCAGCCATTATAGACAGGTAGACTAGTGCTGTATGTCTCTCAGTCATTATAGACAGGTAGACTAGTGCTGTATATCTCTCAGTCATTATAGACAGGTAGACTAGTGCTGTATGTCTCTCAGTCATTATAGACAGGTAGACTAGTGCTGTATATCTCTCTCAGTCATTATAGACAGGTAGACTAGTGCTGTATATCTCTCTCAGCCATTATAGACAGGTAGACTAGTGCTGTATGTCTCTCAGTCATTATAGACAGGTAGACTAGTGCTGTATATCTCTCTCAGTCATTATAGACAGGTAGACTAGTGCTGTATATCTCTCTCAGCCATTATAGACAGGTAGACTAGTGCTGTATGTCTCTCAGTCATTATAGACAGGTAGACTAGTGCTGTATATCTCTCTCAGCCATTATAGACAGGTAGACTAGTGCTGTATATCTCTCAGTCATTATAGACAGGTAGACTAGTGCTGTATGTCTCTCAGTCATTATAGACAGGTAGACTAGTGCTGTATATCTCTCTCAGTCATTATAGACAGGTAGACTAGTGCTGTATATCTCTCTCAGCCATTATAGACAGGTAGACTAGTGCTGTATGTCTCTCAGTCATTATAGACAGGTAGACTAGTGCTGTATGTCTCTCAGTCATTATAGACAGGTAGACTAGTGCTGTATGTCTCTCAGTCATTATAGACAGGTAGACTAGTGCTGTATGTCTCTCTCAGCCATTATAGACAGGTAGACTAGTGCTGTATGTCTCTCTCAGTCATTATAGACAGGTAGACTAGTGCTGTATGTCTCTCAGTCATTATAGACAGGTAGACTAGTGCTGTATGTCTCTCAGTCATTATAGACAGGTAGACTAGTGCTGTATGTCTCTCAGTCATTATAGACAGGTAGACTAGTGCTGTATGTCTCTCAGTCATTATAGACAGGTAGACTAGTGCTGTATGTCTCTCAGTCATTATAGACAGGTAGACTAGTGCTGTATGTCTCTCTCAGCCATTATAGACAGGTAGACTAGTGCTGTATGTCTCTCAGTCATTATAGACAGGTAGACTAGTGCTGTATGTCTCTCTCAGTCATTATAGACAGGTAGACTAGTGCTGTATGTCTCTCAGTCATTATAGACAGGTAGACTAGTGCTGTATGTCTCTCTCAGTCATTATAGACAGGTAGACTAGTGCTGTATGTCTCTCAGTCATTATAGACATACATAGACATAGACATATAGACATATGTCTCTCTCAGCCATTATAGACAGGTAGACTAGTGACTAGTGCTGTATGTCTCTCAGTCATTATAGACAGGTAGACTAGTGCTGTATGTCTCTCAGTCATTATAGACAGGTAGACTAGTGCTGTATGTCTCTCTCAGCCATTATAGACAGGTAGACTAGTGCTGTATGTCTCTCTCAGTCATTATAGACAGGTAGACTAGTGCTGTATGTCTCGCAGTCATTATAGACAGGTAGACTAGTGCTGTATGTCTCTCTCAGCCATTATAGACAGGTAGACTAGTGCTGTATGTCTCTCAGTCATAGACAGGTAGACTAGTGCTGTATGTCTCTCTCAGCCATTATAGACAGGTAGACTAGTGACTAGTGCTGTATGTCTCTCAGTCATTATAGACAGGTAGACTAGTGCTGTATGTCTCTCTCAGTCATTATAGACAGGTAGACTAGTGCTGTATGTCTCTCAGTCATTATAGACAGGTAGACTAGTGCTGTATGTCTCTCAGTCAGTATAGACAGGTAGACTAGTGCTGTATGTCTCTCAGTCATTATAGACAGGTAGACTAGTGCTGTATGTCTCTCAGTCATTATAGACAGGTAGACTAGTGCTGTATGTCTCTCTCAGTCATTATAGACAGGTAGACTAGTGCTGTATGTCTCTCAGTCATTATAGACAGGTAGACTAGTGATGTATGTCTCTCAGTCATTATAGACAGGTAGACTAGTGCTGTATGTCTCTCAGTCATTATAGACAGGTAGACTAGTGCTGTATGTCTCTCTCAGTCATTATAGACAGGTAGACTAGTGCTGTATGTCTCTCAGTCATTATAGACAGGTAGACTAGTGCTGTATGTCTCTCAGTCATTATAGACAGGTAGACTAGTGCTGTATGTCTCTCAGTCATTATAGACAGGTAGACTAGTGCTGTATGTCTCTCAGTCATTATAGACAGGTAGACTAGTGCTGTATGTCTCTCAGTCATTATAGACAGGTAGACTAGTGCTGTATGTCTCTCTCAGCCATTGTAAAAACAGATAAGAAATTCTTGCCATACGAGGAAAAGTCACATCATTGGCAGAGGTCATTTTACACCAACGAGGACATATTTATGAATGAAGACACTGATTTGAGCTAGTAAAATACTACACAGTTTTCTTTGAGTTCTGTGATTTGTCTGAAGACTCACGACTCGTTGATGGGAACGAAAATGAAGTCCTTCTGGAACAGATCCACGTGCCGAGTCCACGTCTTAACCCTGTTGTGCTTCCTTTTCTGGATTCTGGAAAAAAAAAAATCAAAACAAAAAGGTTTAAAGAATTTCGCAGCACAAACATCTGAGATTAAAACCTCTGGCGTTGATTCACGTAAAGGCTCCGACACACATCGACCCGACGGCCGACCGGCGGACTGATCAGTCTCCCCGAGTCGGTCCAGAAAGTTCCTCAGAACACGCCGAAGAGACGCCGACTCGAGCGTACGTTCTGCGCGTGCGCGAGACGTAATACGTCTCCACGACAGCAGGCGGCGCTAATCTGGATTGTCGCCCAAAAAAGTTAAACCGTAAATGAGGGAACATGTCTCTAGACGTAGTAAACACAGGCTGTGTCTCAAACCGCCTACTTCGGTCAGTACACTGACCACTTCCTGCCGTAGCGCCCGCTGTCGATGGTTAGTATTGTCCCAAATGGAACACTTATGATAAAACACTTACCGGAAATGGCGAGCGGTCGGCTCGGCTCGCCGCCTCTCAAAATCTGATGAAAATCTTCTAAACTGACCTTAGTTGATCTGAGATGAAGACAGATTCAGCAACTGCACAGCGGCCTGTTTTCTCGCTTAAAATGTTTTCAGAAACACGTTATTTTCGTAAAATTCGAGATCGTATTCCAAACGAGCCGCCATCTGGCCGCCATTAAGCTCGGATGTGAAATCCGCGAGAGCTAGTACGCACGTGACGCGTTCGTCCAATCAACTGCCGGTCGACGTCCCTGGTCCCTCCCCCTTTCTGCTTTGTAGTCAAGATGGCGCAGGTTTAGTGCGCGTAGCGTCCATCCTTCTACACTGAACTTTTTGACTTTTTTTAGGGGGTCATCCGGGTACTTTCAGTGCTCTGACTTTTTCGTTATCTCCACTATATACTTAAAACTAAGTGTGTGAAGTGTGCAAGTAGGCGGTTTGAGACACAGCCACAATCACTCCCTCCAGAAAAACGCGATTATGCAATCGCAGAATTCAACGCATAATCAGCCAAAGTCTGCATATTTATGCAGAGGGGGGGGGTCGCATTTTTTAAAAAACGCCGCACTTTCGCCGCATAAATTGCCGATTTCCACGCAAAATATGCGGGTCTTGCATGATTTCATAATCCCCGCATTTTCGTTGCAAAAAAGTCACATATATCTCAGCAGGAAGATGAAAAATGTTGCGTTTACTTCACACGAGAGCAGCCATTTTCCCCTGTTGCCATGGGAACGTTATGAAGTGACGTCATTTCCCCTAGTGAGAACACGATGTTGGGGGGGAATTACTTTGTTTTCTCTTTTTCATCAAACAGCAGTTTTTGCAAGTTCACCGCAATTTCATCGCATAAAATTGCATAAATATCCCGCATATTCCATCACATTTTTATAAGAAAACGTGCCGCATAATCAAGGATTTTTGCCCGCAACAATCACAAAAAAACTTTCTGGAGGGACTGGACAGAGCACGCTGTCAGCCATCGTTCTCATCAGAGAGAGTTGATAGTAGTCGAGAAGGATCGTTGTCGTCATCACTCGCTAAACGGAAGAACATACGACGGCGAGTAATAGGAAGATACTGGCGTTGTCTGATTCGCTAGTCAAAGGTTAGCTCTCCACCAATCAGATTGGTCGTTGAGTCCGACTGCCCGCCCTCCGATTCAACAAGTCAAATCGTCCCAAATGAAGGCCGACGGCTCCTCCGACTGACGACGGCACGGAACACGCCGACCAGACTCGAGTCACCGACCTCGCCAGACGGTCAGACGGCCGGTTATCGGGTCTGCGCCTTTAGACACTCACGGCAGGTTTGTCGTGTCGGGAGCGTTCCTCCGCTCCCTCTGGTTTAGTCTCTTGTAAAAGAAGGAGCTGAACACGTGGATTCTTTGTGCATCTTCTTTTTTCAATTTCTCTAAAACTAAATATCTAAAAAGATGAAAAAAAAACAAGATAAGGGTTGAAAACAAAAGTTTTTCTGTCACAGAGTGAATACATCGTATTGTGTGGAAGGTTACAAATAACTTACTTTAAATAAAAGTCTATAATAACGTCGTTGAGGAATTCTCCGTCATTAAGGCAGTGGAGGTCTTCATTAGTGACCGATATGCCACCTTTGGCCGGAGGAGGAGGGTACACCATTAATCTGGAAGACAAACAACAACAACATGGTTACACTGGGAGCATTACAGCTGGAACACGCCGCACGCGTAATATAAGCGTCGCGTAGCGTAGAGACGTGCCTGATCGTGCACCTGGCCACGTCTCTCTCTCTCTCCAATAGAAAAAGACAGGATGAGTGGGGAAAACTGTGGTAATTGTAGCCTATATGTGGCTGTGTGTCTCTTTCTCCCCCTCAATTCAATTCAATTTGCTTTATTAGCATGAACATAGAAAACATGTTGTTGCCAAAGCAGTTTACAGAAGATGCATATATAGTACATATCGCATATTAAATACACACAGTAGGTAGGTGTCACTTAGATTATATACTGCACTGATACGTAACACAATATAATACTTGACAGTTTGTAGAATATAATGACTGTTAGACTTCTCTTTATTGATCCTATTGGGATGACTCCCGCAAGGAAATTGGCTTTCAAGCATTTTACAAAAAGACACTAAAGTAGAGTATTGGGAAAAAAAAAAAAGAATATAAGATACAAACAATAAACTCTTAGATACATATAGAAAGTAAACAAGAAACAGTAGACAGTAAATAATAGTAATAATAATAAACTCTTAGCCCAAGAAATAGAAGATAGACAAGACAGTACACAATGGGCTCTTAGCTAATAACAATTAAATACAAATTTGCGGGAATGAAATCCCTTCTATATTGTTATTTTTTGTTCTGCCCTCTTTACCCTATTTCCTCCTCCTCCCCCCGAGTGAGGAGTTGTAGAGGGTGATGGCGTGCGGGACAAAGGAGTTTTTGAGTCTGTTGGTCCTGCACTTGGGAAGTAGCAGCCTTCCTCTGAACAGGCTCCTCTGGTTGCTGATGACGGTGTGCAGGTGTGTTTGATCCTAAACAAATGTGTAATGTTGGGATCTTATGTTGGTGAGTCTCTCTCTCTCTGATAGAAAAAGACAGGATGAGTGGGGAAAACTGTGGTAATTGTAGCCTATATGTGGCTGTGTGTGTGGACCTCTCTCTCTCTCTCTCCCTCCCTCCCTCTCTCTCTGGTCTCGCTGTGAGAAGTCAAGACCGCCAAAATCACCATAAACCTGGCTGTTTTATTTTAAATGAGTGGGGAAATCTGTGGTAATTGTAGCCTATATGTGGCTGTGTGGATCTCTCTCTCTCTCTCTCTCTCTCTCTCTCTCTCTCTCTGTGTGAGAAGTCAAGACTGCCAAAATCACCATAAACCTGGCTGTTTTATTTTTTTTTGGTAAAGTATCCGGCTGCGCTGTGTATCTTCCTGTATGCGATTACCTGCCTGGCTGGCTTGACTCATACACCTCGCGTCTCGCGCGAGACACAAGAGGAGACGCCGAAACTATCGCTGCAGCACGCGGACGCCACGCGCTCACACTTGCTCACTCACTTGACAATTGGTCCGGAGAAGGTGGGCTGGAGGTCCGTCATGTCCTCCTCTTCGTCGTCAAAGTAGGCGCCGTTGTGTTGACGGGTGGCCATGCGTGTGCGTGAGGGCATGGCAACCGGGCTCACCGGGGAGGCTGGGGAGACTTTGGGAGGGGTTTTTATGGGCTTCTCCTGCAGAGAGAGAGACACAAGAAGAACAGTCACTCTCGGAGTTTGCAGCTTAATATTTGATTTTCTTTCACCATTTCAATTCAAAAAAATTAGACAAAGTGGAAGAATGCTAACCAATATTACCAATCACCAGTTTTCCATGTCAAAATGATGAAATTCAGAAGCTCTTTTTCGAGTAATTCAAATAATAACAATCCCCAGACGTCTACAAACAAACTTTGTTGTAACTATGGCAGCAGAAACTTTCTTTCCCTTTTCTTTCCTCATGTCCTCCCTGTTCCCCACATTCACCTATTATAAAGTTAATACTAGGGCTGGGAAAAAAATCTATTTCATTAAAAAATCGAGTTGGTAGGTCAAATCGATTCATATTTGCAAAAAAATCAATTTTTTTTATTTTTTTTTATTTTTAGGTTTTATTATCTCAATCCAAATCCAGTATCAATAATTTTGATGTTTAACAATCTTTGTTGCACAGTGACTCTTCAATTAGAGAAAGGGTTTGCCTTCACAATTTTGTTTATGTTGATGCACTTTAATTAAATACAATAAATATATATTTTTAAAATATATTTACAGTTCGCAGTTATTTTGTTAGGGGAAAATCAAATTGAATCGTGAATCGAGTTTTTTATGAAAAAACATCAGAGATTTTCAGAGATTTTTTTAGGGTAATAAAAAAATAAAATAAAATAAAAAAAATAAAAAAAAAATAAAAAAAAATAAAAAATAAATAAAAAAAAATTAAAAATCTCCCAGCTCTAGTTAATACCTAAAAAGAACTATTTAGGTGTGAATGGAGCTTGGTGGCAGCGCTGCACCGTATGATAGGAAGATGTCAGCTTTTCATACAGACTCAATTTAGGGAAATACCCAGTCTGGGTAAACCAGTCTGATCTGCTGGTGATGTGATGTTCAGACTGGAAACCTGTACGTTTATCTCTCCTGCTTCCGCTACAATTTTGCATGAACCAATCACAAACTGGCTTATCCACCTGGCGCGCTATTGGCCGGTTTAACACGATGACGATAGAGAAGCGACCGAGCAGCTTCTTGTTTACATTCAACATGGCGGCCACCGAAGCGCAGCGACCCGTTGATGCCGCCGTCGCTGCTGTTTCTGCGGACCAGAAACTTGCCCTGGAACAATTCCTACAAAAGAAGGGTGTGTTTGCCTCACTACCGACCGGCTTTCTCTCTGCAAAGTACGTCACCCGAATCGTTGGTCTGATTGGTTGAAGGACTATCCAATGGCGTACAGAGTAGGGCTGGGCGATATGGCTGAAAACTGTATCACGATATAAGTGTTTCATATCAGTCGATATCGATAATTATTGATATTTTTTATGACCTATTTAAAATAAGGACCAGGAGGAAAAAAATTTACCGTATTCAATTTAAACGTTTTTATTTTAAGCTTAACCTTCCTGCGATTATAATCCTCTCAGTTATAAAAGCAGAAATGTCAACACAACCATGGAAAACACTCAAATAATTCAAATGTAAACATAAGTCTAAAATCACAATGAACACTTCTGGTGAATGAAGTGTTTTAAAATATGTGCAGTGTTTTGTAAACGTAGGAGAAATTGAAATAAAACTGAGGTAGACTTTACATCTGTAACATAAAAAACAAACGTGATACAGTACAGTAACAGTTATTATTTTTCTCCGTCTAACAGTCACGCTACAGCCTAAACCGTACATGGTGGGGGGGGGTAACCATGGTAACCTGGCTTCTCAACAGTGCTCAGCGGAAGCATGTCTTTGTCTATATGATATGCCACTGCCTCCGTTATTTATTTGTACCGTTTAGCTTTTACAGTCATAAGGCGCTGAGAGTACCTCTCCGTGGTGCTCTGCTGCTTGTGCGGGGTTCCAGCTGCAGATGTTGTTGGACGTTGCTGGCGAACACGGCTGTGCTCCAAAGGGCGAGCGCGGCTAAAGTGGTAAAACAGGTTTGCGGTGGGGACGATGGTCTTGCATAATTTGCAGACGACATTGGTCTGACTACGGTCAGACTTATAAAATCCAAAAAACTGCCATATTGGCGAGCTGACGTTTCCCGTTTCATCAAGAACTTCCGCGCTCGCTGCTTCACTCATTTTCCACTTATCACTCCACGCCGCTTCTGTTATTGAAGAATCCAACACGAGACAACGATATGGCGCAACCAAACACAATACTGTTACATGATTGGCTGTAAGCGTGTCACTCCCTATGTTGCTAGGCTACCAGAGAGCGAGTGCCTTTGTTCATGCAACCAAACTTGCTTTGAAACCTCTGGTTTCTTCCGACGAAGAAAAAAAAAAAAAAAATTATCGAACTTTTATCAAGCGCATTTTTTATTGATATTGATTACATGTCTATCGCGATACATATCGTTATCGTTTTATCGCCCAGCCCTAGTACAGAGTCATGTGAACTACGCCCGTTGGTCCCGCCTCTTGTGCAGAGAGAACACAGAGCAGACTCCCCAGACTGATGTTCAGTCTTACAAGATGGAGCATTGGTCTGGGGACAGCCAGACTAGGAAATGGGCCCAATAAGTGTGTAGCAGAAAGACAAAAAACAAAGAAAGAAAGTACAGAAAAGCCCTTTTTCCCCCGCCCAGGTATTTCAGCTCCTGAAATCTCTGCAGGTGTGTGTTGTCACCCAGATGCCCACCTTCTCCTCCTTCTGTTTGGACGCCTTGTTGTAGTTGACCAGGCGGATGTTGGCCTCCTCGAAGGGCAGCTTGGCGGGGAAGTTGCTGAGGTTGTTGGTCCGGCCGATCTCGCCCAGGATGTCCTCCAGGATGGCCTGCTCCTTCATCGCCAGGCCGTTCTCGAAGATCAAAACGATGTACTTCTCATCCGACTCTGGCGGCACAGAGCGAGAGACAAAGTGGGCTTTTAGAAAGACTGTTTCTAAAAGCAATACACCCAGAATGCACCTGAACACACCTCCCTGTAAGACCAGCACGCCCAGAATGCACCTGAACACGCCTCCCTGTAAGACCAGCACGCCCAGAATGCACCTGAACACGCCTCCCTGTAAGACCAGCACGCCCAGAATGCACCTGAACACACCTCCCTGTAAGACCAGCACGCCCAGAATGCACCTGAACACACCTCCCTGTAAGACCAGCACGCCCAGAATGCACCTGAACACGCCTCCCTGTAAGACCAGCACGCCCAGAATGCACCTGAACACGCCTCCCTGTAAGACCAGCACGCCCAGAATGCACCTGAACACACCTCCCTGTAAGACCAGCACGCCCAGAATGCACCTGAACACACCTCCCTGTAAGACCAGCATGCCCAGAATGCACCTGAACACACCTCCCTGTAAGACCAGCACACCCAGAATGCACCTGAACACACCTCCCTGTAAGACCAGCACGCCCAGAATGCACCTGAACACACCTCCCTGTAAGACCAGCACGCCCAGAATGCACCTGAACACACCTCCCTGTAAGACCAGCATGCCCAGAATGCACCTGAACACACCTCCCTGTAAGACCAGCACGCCCAGAATGCACCTGAATACACCTCCCTGTAAGACCAGCACGCCCAGAATGCACCTGAACACACCTCCCTGTAAGACCAGCACGCCCAGAATGCACCTGAACACACCTCCCTGTAAGACCAGCACGCCCAGAATGCACCTGAACACACCTCCCTGTAAGACCAGCACGCCCAGAATGCACCTGAACACACCTTCCTGTAAGACCAGCACGCCCACCCAGAATGCACCTGAACACACCTCCCTGTAAGACCAGCACGCCCAGAATGCACCTGAACACGCCTCCCTGTAAGACCAGCACGCCCAGCATGCACCTGAACACACCTCCCTGTAAGACCAGCATGCCCAGAACACACCTCCCTGTAAGACCAGCATCCCAGAATGCACCTGAACACACCTCCCTGTAAGACCAGCATGCCCAGAACACACCTCCCTGTAAGACCAGCATCCCAGAATGCACCTGAACACACCTCCCTGTAAGACCAGCATGCACCTGAACACACCTCCCTGTAAGACCAGCACGCCCAGAATGCACCTGAACACACCTCCCTGTAAGACCAGCACGCCCAGAATGCACCTGAACACACCTCCCTGTAAGACCAGCATGCCCAGAACACACCTCCCTGTAAGACCAGCATCCCAGAATGCACCTGAACACACCTCCCTGTAAGACCAGCACGCCCAGAATGCACCTGAACACACCTCCCTGTAAGACCAGCACGCCCAGAATGCACCTGAACACACCTCCCTGTAAGACCAGCATGCCCAGAATGCACCTGAACACACCTCCCTGTAAGACCAGCACGCCCAGAATGCACCTGAACACACCTCCCTGTAAGACCAGCATGCCCAGAACCCACCTCCCTGTAAGACCAGCACGCCCACGGGCCACAGACGGGTGCAGGTGCATTTGCTATTAAGACGATGGGGGGCGCTGGGCGGTCTTAAACTAGCGAAGACACGGTCGTCTGTCTTTGCGCTGCTCTGCGACGGGTACAAGATAGGACCCATAGTCTATATCGACGTAACCCCCCCCCCTCCCCCAAACCCCAGTATTTATACTGTAACTGTGTAGTTTTGTACTTACGGTCCCCGGCGCAGTCGTACCAATGCGCTCCCTTCTCCTTGGCCATGTTGAGCTGCGTGCGCAGGCGGACGCACTCGACCGGAGTCGTCTGGAAGAACAAGACGGGAAGTTTCCGGACGCTGCACCACTCGCAGCTGATCAGCTCCGACGCCTGCAGACAAACCTTCTCCACCGTGTTGGGCTCCGCCCCTGACGACAAACAAGCTCTTTTTACAAAATACGTCACATAGAAGAATAAAAACTATACAAAACTAAAACAAAACTCAAAGAACCTCCACAAGACCGAGCACAGACGGTATATATATATATATATATATATATATATATATATATATATATATATATATATATATATATATATATATATATATTGCAACAGGGCAATTCAAAGTGCTTTACATGAAGACAATTAAAATACAAGAATTAAAGTTACAGTGCAGTATAAGAAATTAAACAATAAAGAGCAGTTAAAAACAGTTAAAAATATAAAAGCAGATAAAATAAGCAACGTAAGCATAATGACTGGCTAGTAGTCCTTACCTAGGTACTGTCAGGACACGCCCTCATACTCTGCTTCTGACTGGCTAGTAGTCCTTACCTAGCTACTGTCAGGACACGCCCTCATACTCTGCTTCTGACTGGCTAGTAGTCCTTACCTAGGTACTGTCAGGACACGCCCTCATACTCTGCTTCTGACTGGCTAGTAGTCCTTACCTAGGTACTGTCAGGACACGCCCTCATACTCTGCTTCTGACTGGCTAGTAGTCCTTACCTAGGTACTGTCAGGACACGCCCTCATACTCTGCTTCTGACTAGTATTCTGACTCAACTTTGACATACACAAGTCTTTGATTATCCATCAACATACATTCCTCTAATATTAGTGAAAATAATTCATAATTTCAGCTTTTTTTTTACTCAAAAATTAGGTTTAACTTAAAAATCCAACGAGGTTTATTGACCATGAATTCCGAGTGCAACGCTAGCGGTAATAAGTTGGTGTCCGTGGCGTGTATAAAGTACTGGTGGTAGTAGAAAAAAGTGTCAAAAAATAAATAAATAAAAGTCAGAAAAAGTGTCAAAATCACCAGATAAATAAGCGTCACAAAAGTGTTAATTTTCTATTTTGACCCGAGAGGACAACAAGTTGTCGGCAGGGAGAAGACAACACGAGGGTTAAAGAAATAAAGCTGTCCCAGTGTGACTACACTAATCTCTGCTGGCCAGCACGGACAGTAAACTGCGCCGCGGCGTCTTCCTGGAACAGCAGACAGACTGCTGCTGCTGCTGCCGTCTGATCCGAGAGCTCTGCACACGGTTTCATTTACTGAAGTGATTACTGCGGGTGCGTCCGTACCTTCAGTTTCCAGCTGGACGTGGTCGATGGAAAACTGAAAAAGACAAAGAACAGGGAACGTCATTCATTATTTCAAAATAACAATCGAATCGCTCGACTGGAGAGTGAGGATGTCGGTCGGTTTACTGTCCTGTTCTTCACACGCACGCGCGCGCGCACACACGCACACACACACACACACACACACACACACACACACACACACACACACACACACACACACACACACACACACAGGGAACTATATTCTCAGAAGGCGAAGCACTGCTACTTCTGCTGTGACTATACAAATCACAACATGTAAATAGGAACATGTTGCCGTTATTTTGTCACTTATTGGGAGCAGTAGGCTAGATGGAGCCGGTTACCTCCAGGATCTGTGCTAAGCTAGGCTAGATGGAGCCGGTTACCTCCAGGATCTGTGCTAAGCTAGGCTAGATGGAGCCGGTTACCTCCAGGATCTGTGCTAAGCTAGGCTAGATGGAGCCGGTTACCTCCAGGATCTGTGCTAAGATAGGCTAGATGGAGCCGGTTACCTCCAGGATCTGTGCTAAGCTAGGCTAGATGGAGCCAGTTACCTCCAGGATCTGTGCTAAGCTAGGCTAGATGGAGCCAGTTACCTCCAGGATCTGTGCTAAGATAGGCTAGATGGAGCCGGTTACCTCCAGGATCTGTGCTAAGATAGGCTAGATGGAGCCGGTTACCTCCAGGATCTGTGCTAAGATAGGCTAGATGGAGCCGGTTACCTCCAGGATCTGTGCTAAGCTAGGCTAGATGGAGCCGGTTACCTCCAGGATCTGTGCTAAGCTAGGCTAGATGGAGCCAGTTACCTCCAGGATCTGTGCTAAGCTAGGCTAGATGGAGCCGGTTACCTCCAGGATCTGTGCTAAGCTAGGCTAGCGGTGGGTGATCCAGACAGAGTTAGGACACCACGGAGATGAGAAGGGTATGTCTGGACTTATCTAACTCTGGAGGATACGGGGAATAAGACAAAGTCCCAATAATTCGGCGTGTTCCTTTAAACATGAAAGAAATCAAAAAGTACTCACGACGACGGGCTTGGTGACCATCCTGCGTAGCGTTCCCACCCTCACGCTCCGACACTGCAGTATGATGCTGCCACACTCATTGGGCATGAACTTGGGCTTCTTTATTCGCGGTGAAAACTGCTCAGGGGGCTGATTTCCAAACTGCAAAATAAGATTTTTGAAAAAAAGAGATGCTCTAGTCGCCATGCACGAACTGCCTTCTTGAGTTGCATTGTTGAAACTGTATGAAAATCTATATCAGCATATAAAGAGAAATTAAAATGTAAGACCGGTGGGATCGGCCCGTTCTGGGAACGGCGAGGATCGCGGCCCCTAACCGAGTCTCACCTGATCTTTCATGCGGGCTCTCCGCGGTATCGTGAACTTCATGTTGACGTCTTCGAAAAATCCCGTGTTCGGCTCCTCCAGCTCGCCGCCGGCGCTCTTCACCGCCGCCTCCACTCGGCCACCAGAGGGCGCCGGCGAGGAGTGGGCCGAGTCGGCGGGCAGGGGGGAAACGTTGTCCAGTCTGTTGACACTTCCTGTGCTTGCGTTGTCTGCCTCCTCCTCCTCGTCACTGGACAGGACGACTGTGGTGGGGGGGTGGGGGAGAATTGTTGAACATCGTTGACATTTTCTTACCAACCACTACCTGGAAATCCAACAACAACAACAACAACAACAACCAGGCATTTCTTACGCACACACGCATACATACACACACACACACACACACACACACACACGTACAGGCCCGCACATATGTACGCGCACGCACACACACACACACACACACACACACACACACACACGTACAGGCCCGCACACATGTACGTGCGTGCACACACACACACACACACACACACACACACACACACACGTACAGGCCCGCACACCACATGTACGCACGCACACGCACACACACACACACACGTACAGGCCCGCACACATGTACGCACACACGCACACACACACACACACACACACACAGAGCTGCGAGTATCAGAGTTTGCACAGCAGCAAACACACACATCAGACATTTAGGTCTCATCAAGCAATATCAAAAATGTACCCTCAAAAAGTATTTTTGTGAATTATGAGTACTTCTATTACTCACTGGGGTCGTTGAGCTCGTGCTGCTGCGCCGCGGCCCTCTTCCCTTTGGAAGGGTTTCTGGCTCCGCAGCAGCCCGATGTCCCGGCTAACAGGGGCGCCCGGCCGTTGCTCAGAGGCAGCACGCCCCCCCTGATGCTCGTGATCCGTACGGGCAGAGTCTCGCCGCGCGGCCCCCTCATGGTCGTCGCCGGTTTGTAGAAGTTCTGCTGCGGTCTGTTTGGTCCGGGTGAGGGCTGGGACCGGATGGGGGGCCGCGGGGTCAGGGATGACAGCGTGGCCTGCTGGCCACAGGGCAGCAGCGCCGCGCTGCTCCCGCAGCCGTGACACTTGCTGACATCCTCGCTCGGCTCGTTGCACGTCAGACACACCGCCTGGTAGACGGTCGGCCGCAAAGGCTGCCGAGAAAAAAAACTCTCGTTAAATGAAGGGGGGGGATTAGTCTCGCAATGCCAGACCTTCCTCCACAGAGCTGCGGAGGAAGGTCTGGCTATAGTCCACACAGCATTCTGGGATGGGAGAAAAACTGGCTCTGGTTTATTGGCATTTCTTTAAACCAATCATAAATTATAAGAATTGTACGCATCGTGATTTATGTTGTGACGGTTTTTTGAATCGATTACTCTCCCTAGAATCAATATTTTTTATTTTATATATTTTACGAATGATTCAGCTAAATATTTTCTGTTTCTACGGTACCGCGGACAGCGTCCGTTTCTAGTAAAACAGACGGAAAGCAGAAAACCTGTGTTATGTTCTTCTTAGTCTCGCGTTGCCAGACCTTCCTCCGCAGCGCTGCGGAGGAAGGTCTGGCAACGCACAATGGGTATGGTGGGTACGCGTACCCATCAGATTTCCTCACGAGTCATTTTGACGTTTTTTTTGTTTCTCACGTTTTTTTTTTATCGTTTTTTTATTGTTTTCTCACTTTTCTCACATTTTTTGTTTCTCACTTTCTTCACACTCAGATTGCTCATCGAGTCCGACTGCCCACCGGCCGATTCAACAAGTCAAATCTAGGTCCGTCCTCGACTAAAGAAACTCTTAGTCGACTAACACTTATGTGATTCTGTCGACTAATGGATTAGTTGATGTAATCGACAGAGCTGTGCTCTTTGAGAGCTGGTTAAGACTAGAAAAGCTCAACATAAATGTAGTTAATTAACCATCTGTAGAACTGAGTTTCTCTGAAATTAATCCTGCAAAAGCACCACTTTAGATCTCGTGTTCATCAGA
Source organism: Gymnocephalus cernua (assembly GCA_023631565.1). Taxonomy (NCBI): domain Eukaryota; kingdom Metazoa; phylum Chordata; class Actinopteri; order Perciformes; family Percidae; genus Gymnocephalus; species Gymnocephalus cernua. Next base: position 1,205,888 of record CM042440.1, read on the forward strand.
AATGTTCTCAGAAGTTGCCTCGAAATGAGTAATTAAGCACGAATAAGCATAAAAAATGACTTATCGACTAAAGAAATCTTAGTCGACTAAGACCAAAACCACCGATTAGTCGACTAATTGACTAAGAGGGGGGGCAGCACTAGTCAAATCGTCCCAAATGAAGGCCGACGGCTCCTCCGACTGATGACGGCACAGAACACGCCGACCGGACTCGAGTCACCGACCTCGCCAGCCGGGCGATTATCGGGTTGGTGCGTCGGCGCCTTGACGTAGTCCGGACCTCTGTGCTGCTGCTGCTGCGTTGGCTCTTACCTCGGCTGCTTTGACCTGCGAAGGGAAAGTACAGCAGTCCTCCAACGGTTTCCTCTTCTGCGAGATGCGGCGCTTTATGTTTATGTTCAGGGTGTCCTCTTCTGAAAAAGGTTAAACAATAAAACAATCAAGACAAACTCTAATCTGTAAGTAACAAATTCTACCGATTATTCGCATAATTGATGCCCTCTTCTGAGGGGAAAACGTATACGTCTTTTTTTTTCTATAATAATATGAACATTGTCCGGCGTTTCCCTTTCTAACACGTAGCACGCAACAGGAGATTGTCCGTGTCTTAGTAACATAGTTATAAGCACTTATTTGTGTCTCACTAAATCAGTCGTACACGCAGCGCTGTCTTCTATCTGTATGCACAAAAAAACAGCGCATACGTTGTTTAAAGTGGCGTTGCTAACAATGGCTAACCTGGCTAGAGCTAATGAAAACAATGAAAATCAGACTTGTAAATGGAACGCATTCAACTCGGGTGTGACGTCATTCCCAGTGGCGACCTCCGACTTCAGGAGGCAAAAAGAACGCACCATAATTCCTCTACTATGAGACAGTAAGTCTCGTGGTTATGACACAATCACACACACACACACACACACACACACACACACAGACACACACACACACACACACAGAGACACACACACACAGAGACACACACACACACACACACACAGAGACACACACAGAGAGAGACACACACACAGAGACAGACACACACAGATACTGATCAGGGCATTCACACAATTTTCACAGATGCCACACGCACACACACACACACACACACACACACACACACACACACACACACACACAGATACTGATCAGTGCAGACGTACATTTTGCGCCTTTTTGCGCCAAAGCCACATACAGTACAACCACACACACACCACATCCATGCAGACACAAACACACACGGTTCAGTCTGTTCCTCCCAGCGAGAGGAACACAGCGCGCCCAAAATAACCGGCGTTCAGCCAGTAAATCTCCCTCTTCGCTCTTTGCGTTTGGAGAGCAGTGAAGTCTACCTGAGATCTCTGGACAGGTGAGGACGATGCTGTCCACTTCTACAGCTTGCTGCGAGGTGGAGAAGTCATTTCTGCAGGAGGAAAGAAGACAACGTGGTCAGTGAATGAAAAGGCTGCATCAAACATGCTTTACACACATCCAACAGCAGTTGGGGGGCCAGGTTTTTGCAACGCTGGAGTTGCTAAATGTGCAACTCCGAGGAGCTTTCAAGGTTTTAAATTTTGCATTTATTGTGTAAGATTTGAGTTTGTTTTTTTGATGATTTCTTGCCAAGATTGCAAGTAAAAACCGGGCAACGTACTGTGTAACGAGCCAAAGCATTAAGAGATTGCTGTAGCAACCATAAAAATAACTTTATACAAGTGCAGGGGGGAAAGGGGAAGAGAAGACAGTAAGCCAACACAAACAGGGGCTGATGTGTGACTGTGGCGCCGTCTACCTGCTGTGAATCATTTTGCGACCTTGCGGAAAAATAAATAAATCAGACCCCGGGCAAAGACATTAACCCTGTTGTCCTCAGGTCAAATTTTCTTACGTTTTCTAAGTATTTAAAGATGCCATATTCTGCTCATTTTCAGGTTGATAATTGTATGTTAAGGTTGTACCAGAATATGTTTACATGGTTTAATATATTTTAGTTGTACAGCACATCTCTCTCTCACTGCTGCAGCTCCTCTTTTCACCTTGTGTTCAGGTCTCTGTTTTAGCTACAGAGTGAATCACCTTTCCTTCTGTACTATCTTTGATTCCACTCTGCACATGCTCAGTAGCTCAGATGGTAGATCATGTCAGTTAGCTCCACAGACAGTAAAAGAAAGGTTGTTTCTCCAACTTTGGTCAGTTACAAGGCAGGATTAGCCGGGAGACTTCTTCTAAAGGAGGGCGCACATGGAAGTACTTCTTTTGGAGATTATGGTGAACTTGTGTGTGTTGAAGCGGTGCTTTGCCATTGAGAACAAGGTACCATGCTAACACTAGCGCTAGCATGCTTCCTTGTGCAGTCAGTTTTGGTCACAGTTATGCATGAGCTGGATTTTACACAAGTATTTAAAATAAATAAAACGGACCACGAGAGGAAAGGAAACCACACACTGACATAAAGTCCCACAGCATGTTGACGGAGACGCTGCCGCAAACACAAGCCTGAGATAAATGGATACGCACAATGTTCGGGGGGGACATAAAAAGAGCGTGAAATGAGATCCAGTCTGTAAACTCGGGAGCGATGCAGCCGGATCAAAGTCTTACCTTTCCTTCAAATCAAGGCTGCTTGAAGATACAAATCAAAAAGAGCGAAACTTCTCACTAATGCAGCAGTTCATTGTTTGTTTTTGAAAGCCTACACTTCCATTAAAAGGGATTTTATTTTACATCAGTCAACTATTTTGACTTTTGAGTCATTTTTTTAATGGAAAAAAGTAAAACGTTCTCTAATAATAACTCCTTAAATGTGAATATTTTTTAGAAGTTTTAACTTTTTTCTTAAAGCGTAACTCTCGCCAAAATGCATCCTAGGGTGTTTCTGTGAATGTACGCGAGTCAAACTTTAGTTTAAAAGCATATTTAGGACGGAAGCTCCACTTTTAAGATTTACTGTATTCTTGTTTTTGGGTCAAATGTCCTTTTGAATGGGAGAGCTAGGGGCACTTTTATGCTAGCCTCAAAATATCTATTTTTAACCACTAAGAAGACTCGACACAACATGAGACTTTGCTCCGAGTATCTCCAGGAGCTCTACACACGCAGACACACACACACACGCAGACACACACGCAGACACAGACACACGCACACACACACACACACACAGACACACACACACATGCACACACACGCAGACACATGCAGACACACACACACACACGCACACACACACACACACACGCACACACACACAGATGTACGCACGCACGCGCACACACGCACGCACACACACGCAGACACACACACACGCGCAGACACACACACACACACACACAGACACAGATGTACGCACGCACGCACACGCATACACACACACACACACGCACGCATACTCAGATGTACGTACGCACGCGCGCGCACACACACACACACACACACGCCCGCACACACACAGACACACACACGCACACACACACACACACGCAGACACACACGCGCACACACACACGCAGACACACAGATGTACGCACGCCTGCACACACACACACACACACACACACACACACACACACACACACTTTGACTGTAATATGTTTGTAATTTCATTTACCTGACAGTCTGAAAATGGCGCTTGACGTCGGCTCCGTCTTACCTTTGGACTGGTTTCCTTATTGCTGAGGGCATTTGTGCGTGCTGAAAGTGTCGCCCCTGTAAAACGATCCCCGGCGAAGGTGCGGGGCGGCTGATGATCAAATAGTTGGTTCTGTTGGGCATGGGCGAGGACGTTGCTACGGTGAGAGGGACCTCGCTGCGGGGGAAAGGACGACACGTAAACAGACAGTCGGGTCAAACTGAGGCTGCGGAGGCAGTAAAAGCACATCAGAAGAACACAGCAGGAGTTCTCCGGCGTGTTCAGGAAGTGAAATGTCGGGTCAAAGGTGAAAACTTCTTCTTCCATTGAACACAATGTATTTGATTTTTAAACACGCTGCACACTGGCACGGAGACGGATTTCTAAACTGCGTTTTCTGTCCCTGACGACTCATAAAAAACAGCTGATACCACAGAATAATATTTTAGTGGTTATAAAACACGTGACTCTTTCAAACCGCGGTAAACCTTGAAACCGGATACCGGTAGCCTGGTCTTCACCAGACCCTTCTCAGGTGTAACTGAGAGTAGGTCAGGTGAAGCTTCATTCACAGCCCTTTTCCAAAACGGGCGTCACCAACGGACGCCGCTCAAATGACTCTGTACGCCATCGGATAGTCCTTCAACCAGTCAGAGCAACGATCCGGGTGACGCAGCAGCGACATCAACGGGTCGCTGCGCTTCGGTGGCCGCCACGTTGAATGTAAACAAGAAGCTGCTCGCCGTCATCGTGTAAAGCCGCCTCGACGGCTGTGATTGGTGTAGAGCCGCCTCGACGGTTGCGATTGGTGTAGAGCCGCCTCAACGGTTGTGATTGGTGTAGAGCCGCCTCGACGGTTGTGATTGGTGTAGAGCCGCCTCGACGGTTGTGATTGGTGTAGAGCCGCCTTGACGGTTGTGATTGGTGTAGAGCCGCCTCAACGGTTGTGATTGGTGTAGAGCCTCCTCAACGGTTGTGATTGGTGTAGAGCCTCCTCAACGGTTGTGATTGGTGTAGAGCCTCCTCAACGGTTGTGATTGGTGTAGAGCCTCCTCAACGGTTGTGATTGGTGCCTCGATTTGGAGAAATTGGAAATGGGCTTGAATGGACTCTTGGTGAAACGGACTTGGAGAGAAAATCTCAGATTTGCCGGAAGTTGGTCGGGGTTTTGCCCGGCTAGGTTACCGGCCCATGCCCGTTGGCAAGTGTTGATTTATCATTATTATTATTATATAACAAGTAAAACATGATTCTTCTCACAAAAATATTAAATTTGTGAACCTAAAGCAGAAATGCAGTCATTTATTCCCACATTTCTGACTTGTTTTTAATCATCACACTGTGTGTTTCTTTTTATTTCTAAAGCACCTAAAACAAAATGAATTATATTCCAGACTTTCAGAGTTTACATGAATATAAATGAAGCGTTCTGTACCTGAGCCTTTTGGGCGGCAGCTTGTTCAGAGGCCTCATGTGATTATTTGGCCGATTTTCATACGTTCTCAAAGGATCAGAGGAAGTGAAGTGCCTAAGAGTGGGAGACTGAGCAGACAACACACACACATTCAGGAAAAAAAAGAACATATTAGTGTAGATCATAGACGGTTAATATGAGAGGAGAACTCCGGCCAATTGTTACGGTAATCTTGCTAAATATAACTATGCGAGACCTGTCTATAGCAACAAAAATAAATAAGCGAAATTGGTGCTAGTAACACGGAGCCGCTGCAGCTAATGCAGAGCTCCCACTTAGCTAAAATTATGTTATGGGAGCATGAGATAAATAGGGCCTTTGTGTATCTTAGCAGACACAAAATGCAATTAAAATGTCTGTGCAACATGAACAGGGCCCTTACATGGCAAGAGAGGAGGGCGGGGAGGAAGAAGCAGCACGGCCGCCGGTCGGAAACTACCACAACGATCCCCACAGAGAGACTCCTACTCTCCAACGGCAGACGGATCGCACGCGCACGTTTTCTTAAAAAATGTGATGGAATATGCGAGATATTTATGCAATTTTGTGCGATGAAATTGCGGGAACTTGCAAAAACTGCAGTTTGATGAAAAAGAGAAACAAAGTGATTCCCCCCCAACACCGTGTTCTCACTAGGCGACATTACGTCACTTCATAACGTTCCCATGGCAACAGGGGAAAATGGCTGCTCGTGTGAAGTAAACGCAACATTTTTCATCTTCCTGCTGAGATATATGTGACTTTATTGCAACGAAAATGCGGGGATTATGAAATCATGCAAGCCCCGCATATTTTGCGCGGAAATCTGCAATTTATGTGGAGAAAGTGCGGCGTATTTTAAAAAATGCGCTACCCCCCCCCCCCCCCGCATAAATATGCGGACTTTGGCTGATTATGCGTTGAATTCTGCGATCGCATAATCGCGTTTTTCTGGAGGGACTGGTATATGATATATATGCTACAAATACACACCGGACTGCTGCATGATGATTATTACTGAAGCCTGACTGAACACTTACATCATCCAGAGGACAGCTAGCTAGCTAGCAGCTAACAGGGTAGGTGGATGTTGAAAACGCATCTTGTTGTCATGTCTTTGTATTTCTTTTATTTGATCGGGGACAGTGCACAAAAAACATTAGTCTATAAAAGAAGAGATGTCATGTGCCAGGTTATAGCAGAAAATGCTAATTTCCACCCGCAGTCCCTGGACAGGTCGATGTTATACTTACAAAAAATCATAAAATATATACACAAAATACATGAAAGCATTACTTCACTCATATCATAAAAACAGTCTCCACTTCAGGAGTCTATCATTCACTCACAGTTTACATCATTCATATCACAGTCATTCAGTGCGTACAAATGTAAGGGTCCTGTTCATGTTACACAGACATTTTAATGGCATTTTGTGTCTGTTAAGATACACAAAGGCACTATTTCATTTATGCCCCCATAACTGCAGTTTTAGCAGTTTCATTTATTACGATCTGTCTTTTCTGACATGAATCAAATCCAGAGTGAATGATATCCTTTACAGAACAATCAGAAGCAAACATCCCCCCCCAGAGGCCTCCCGTAGCACCCCAGCAGTGTTAGCTCATGTACCGCCGGGGTCCTTTGGGTAACAGCTCTCTGCAGCGCCAGGCGCCAGCCAGGCTTTGGCGCTGTCTGCAGGGTTAATCGGAGAGAGCCCCCCCACGCTGGGAGTCAACATCACTGGGGGGTGAGGGAGAGTTCAGGGAGTTTACCTTTTTCTCCTCGGGGGAGGTGGGCTGCTGCCGGTCCATCTCCTCCGTGGTCATCATGCTCGCACTGACAGGAAACACAAACCATACAAACATATTACAGTCAGACTGTGTGTGTGTGTGTGTGTGTGTGTGTGTGTGTGTGTGTGTGTGTGTGTGTGTGTGTGTGTGTGTGTGTGTGTATGTATGTGTGTGTGTCTGTGTGTACGTGTGTGTGTGTGCGTGTGTGTGTCTCTATGTGTACGTGTGTGTGTGTGTGTGTGTGCGTATGCATGTGTATGCATGTGTGTGTATGTGTGTGTATGCATGTGTGTGTACGTGTGTGTATGCATGTGTGTGTACGTGTGTGTATGCATGTGTGTACTTCTGTGTCTTTGTGTGTTTGTGTGTGTCTATGTGTGTACGTGTGTGTGTGTGTGTCTGTGTGTATGCACGTGTGTGCGTGCGTGTGTGCGTGCGCGTACTCTCCTTTAACACATGTACACGTCTCTCTGTGTGCATCAGTATGAAATGACAAAGTGGATTCTAGGGTTTGACCGATAAAAAGCTGCCGTTACTTTTAGTCGGTAGTTTTCGTACTTAACGTGCCAACAGCTGATATTTAAAACAAGACGCTTGATGACGTCATCCTGGGCTTTTGGGAAACTTTGATCAACATTTTCTCCCATTTTCTGACATTTTAGAGTCCAAACAACTAATCCATTCATCCAGAAAATTAAAACAGTCAGTCTCAGCCCTAGACCTTTTTACAATTTCCTAAATTGTAAAGCCATCATATATCTTAAAATCAAGATTAAATATGCAACAAAAAAAGCATTTAAAGCCGTTTCCTCTTCCTCTCTTCCTCCCACAATGCTTTCCTAGCTTTCTGCTTCTTTTTTGCCGGCTCAGCCGTGACGATAGTGTGAAAAACTCCATCTCTACCTCGTTAGCCGGTTCCTGAACGGCCGTATGTGTGCGGCGCCGTGAAGCGATTCGTTAACACGGCGAGACCTGATATCACGCCGTACTTCCTGACGCTGAGGCCGCCGGCTCGCCGGCCCAAAAGTTGCGAGGGTGGTTTTTCATCTCCCAGGCGCTAGGGGGGAGACGACCACCATTCAACCAGAAAACAGTCACATAACCATCACAATGACTCCCAAGATGTTCAGTTAAGGTACATTAAGCTAGAAAATACTGCATAGTTCCTCTTTATTTACCTTTAAGCAAAGAAAGCGGCATTTCTCTGAAGGTTTATCAATTTATTTTCCCCGATCAGGACAAACCGCGATGATTAATAAAGCAGCCGACATATCGGTCCAACCCTAGCAGACTCTGACGTGTAAACCAGAGGAGAGTCAGTGTTTCCTCTATGTTGAGAACATAGTGGCGGGACCGCCACGGTAAAATTTCAAGCGCCACGCTATCAGACAACGGGCAGACGCACAACAGGGTCTCCGCTACGTACACCGCGCACCACCGCTCCTCCGCTGTTTATCAAAAGTCATAACGCCGTAGCGCCATCTGCTCTACTGAACTCAAGCGAACTGTCATCCGCTCTCTCTCCCTCCATACTGTACTATATATACTATACTACTATACTATATATACTACTAGAGCTGGGCGATTCTTTTCCCTAAAAAAATCTGCAATTTGTTCATAAAAAACTCTATTTACGATTCGATTTCCCTTCCATTTAAAACAAAATAACTGCGAACTGTAAATATATTTTAAAAATATATATTTATTGTAGCCTATTTAATTAAAGTGCATCAACATAAACAAAACTGCAAAGGCAAACCCTTTCTCTACCTGAAGAGTCACTGTGCCGTGTGCAACAAAGATTGTTAAACATCCAAATTATTGATACTGGATTGAGATAATAAAACCTAAAAAAAAAAAAAAAATCGAAAAAAAAAAAATCGATGTTTTGAAAATATGAATCGATTTGACCGACCAACTCGATTCTTAAAACAAATTGATTTTTTTTCCCAGCCCTACATACTATACTAGGGTGAGCAGAGCAACTGGACCAGTGACAGGACGTCATTCGCCAAGTTATGGCGACCAAATAAACAGCATGAGTAGCTACTTCGCTCAATTAGCTGAGTGATAAACAGCGACGAAAGCCGCGACATTACATGTTTTGTAAACGTCAGATGTCGGATTGTCTTTGTTATTTCTGTAGTGTTGTTTATCTTTTGTATCGCTGTTGTTAACTTCTGTCATTTTTATGGGTTAGGGTTAGAATCCTAAATCGAGTTTTCTGTGAAAAAATTGCAGATTTGTTTAGGGGAGAAAAAAAAAAAAAATAATCGCCCAGCTCTACTACGGTACCGTCTATTTGCTGGATGGTTTCAAGGTAACGGTCGGTAGATTACATTATCAGATAGGCCCGTACACTGACGTCCAACGCCCCCCCCCCCCCCCCCCCGGCCACCGCTGCAAAAAATTCTAGAGGAAACACTGAGAGTTTTATGTGTCGGCACAGATCTGTACTGCTGCTGCACTGAAAAAGGCCGGTGTGCGTATCTCATCGAGAGACGGGAAGAGCTTGCTCATCAACAGAGGCGTCACGGGGGTCTTTTTCCCCGTGCGTGTGGCGGTGGGCGAGTGATGCGGTGCAGAGCTGGCTGGACGGGGGGGGGGGGGGAGAGAGAGAGAGAGAGAGAGAGAGAGAAGTGCTTACTCATGACTCCTTTCCTCTTCACTGTCACCAGAAAGAGAAAAGGTCCAGTTGTGCTTGTACCCTCCATCTCGTCTGGTCTCTGATCTATCCAGGGCTTGAATTGGAACAACAAACCAGACTCACGTCAGTGCACAGGAGCGACACACAGCAACACATCAGCTGGAATTAAGCCACATTTCGGGGGGGTGGGGGGCTGAGGGGGGGGGGGGGTCATCATTTCAACGAGATGATTTGAAAAACTGGTAACAATTACAGTAGCGCTGCCCCCCCCTCTTAGTCGATTAGTCGACTAACTGGTGGGTTTCAGTCACGTGATTATGATGACGCGTGATTTCAGCTGGAGAGCAGGAAGTAAACATGGAGAACATGTGGAGGAAACCGCTGCAGAGAGTCCGTTTTGTACCGATTTAGATCCAGTTTCCAGACAAAGATACAAGGAGTTAATTAGCAGATATGTCGGACGTGACCCGTACCTCATGAAGATGAGCGAGTTTTCGGTAGAAATTAAAGATTTGCCGAGAATCGAGGCTGTTGACGTCACCAACTATCTGGTCCTTCAGACGTCTTACTACACCAGACAGCAAACGAAGGCCTATAAATGTCTGGAGGATAGGGATGCACCGATCCACATTTTTTCACTTCCGATCCGATCCTGATACCTGAATTTGAATATCGGCCGATAACGATACTATTCCGATACCAGAGCTGTGTTTGCTTTAATTGTATTATTATCATTGTTGTTGATTTTATATGATGCTGAAATAAACTCCTCTCAACGGGCTAGTATGATATGGACGTACGTATGCATGTATGTCCCAAAAGGCCACTTGAGGTAAGTATAAGGTCAGAAAAGGAAGTCAGAAAAACAGGAGAAATCTCATTCTGAAAACAGATATGCAACTGTAAGGGTTTCAAATATTTATTATTTATTTTATATTATTTTATTATTATTATTTATTTATTGTCAATATTTATTACATTCCCAAAATGTCAAATGCTTGAGTCTTGAAATATAAGAAACGTGCAAGTGTAAAAATCTTACACACACACAAGTCAAATATCTGAAAAGTGCAATAACTGTAAACATCTCTCACACACACACACACACACACACACACACACACACACACACACACACACACACACACCTGTTTTCACGGCTGCAGCGGCTGCTCTGAAACGGCGGCCGCCGGGACACGATCCGGGGTCTGTTGGGGACGCAACAACGGGGAAATGAAACGCCAAAAGCCGGCGACAACACCGGGACAGACGGTTGTGAAAGTCCTGCTTTGTTTTTGCATTTTGCCGTCTTGCTCTGCTGTTTGTCCAGTGTGAAGTATTTCCAGCCAGCCAGCAGACCAGCCGGCAGGAATCACTTTTGGAGCCATTTCAGCAGACAACGTTAAAGTGCAGACATGGCTCGTGGTATCGGAAATCTCCGCAGGTTGGATCGGGAAAATCCGATACCTGAATTACGCTGGTATCGGGTCCCGATACTGGATCGGACCCATCCCTATCTGGAGGCATACAACTGTTTTTTGTCAGCGGGTGGGTCCACAACCTCGGTACCAAACGGCTCCAAGACAATCGTCGTTTGGTCTTCGCCAGGGTCAGGGTTCGTTCTTATGTCTTTTTACCTTTCTCACCTTTATGAACGACAATCTTTGGTACTCTATTAAAACCCCTTTCCCTTTTCTCGGTTAGAACGATTGGAGCAGCCGTAAACTACACAAAAACATCGGCATTTTTTCATACGGAAGATCCTCAGCTAGCTACTTCACTTCCTGCCCTCCATCTGAATTTCGGGAAGCAACAATGTGACGTCACGTGTCTTAGTCGACTTAGGTCATTAGTCGATAAGTAATTTTTTATGCTTATTCGTGCTTAATTACTCATTTCGAGGCAACTTATGAGAACATTTCTGGTGAACACGAGATTTAAAGTGGTGCTTTTGCAGGATTAATTTCAGAGAAACTCAGTTTTACAGATGTTTAATTAACTACATTTATGTTGAGCTTTTCTAGTCTTAACCAGCTCTCAAAGAGCACAGCTCTGTCGATTACATCAACTAATCGATTAGTCGACAGAATCACATGAGTGGTAGTCCACTAAGAGTTTCTTTAGTCGAGGACGGACCTAGATTACAGGGTTTTCCCTACCAGTATAAACGCCGTTTTATGCTTCTGCGGAGGCTCCACGCAGAGCTTTCGCCGTAGCCTACGTAAGCGGTCTGGTGTTTATACTGGTGTGCTGGTGTGTGCGTCGAGCCGGCGTGCATGTGTGTGCGTGTGTGTGTGTAGAGCGAGTGAGAGAGTGACGGCAATTAGCTTCGGAGCGTAGCCTGGGAAAACTCTGACAAACTTCCGGCAAATTTGAGATTTGCTCTGCAAGTCCGTCTGGCCAAGAGATCATTCAAGCCCATTTCCAATTTCTCCAAATCGAGGCACCAATCACAACCGTTGAGGCGGCTCTACACCAATCACAACCGTCGAGGAGGCTCTACACCAATCACAACCGTTGAGGCGGCTCTACACCAATCACAACCGTTGAGGAGGCTCTACACCAATCACAACCGTCGAGGCAGCTCTACACCAATCACAACCGTCGAGGCGGCTCTACGCCAGTCACAACCGTTGAGGCGGCTCTACACCAATCACAACCGTCGAGGCGGCTCTACACCAATCACAACCGTCGAGGCGGCTCTACGCCAGTCACAACCGTTGAGGAGGCTCTACGCCAATCACAACCGTCGAGGCGGCTCTACACCAATCACAACCGTCGAGGAGGCTCTACACCAATCACAACCGTCGAGGCGGCTCTACGCCAGTCACAACCGTCGAGGCGGCTCTACACCAATCACAACCGTCGAGGAGGCTCTACGCCAATCACAACCGTCGAGGCGGCTCTACACCAATCACAACCGTCGAGGAGGCTCTACACCAATCACAACCGTCGAGGCGGCTCTACACCAATCACAACCGTCGAGGAGGCTCTACACCAATCACAACCGTCGAGGCGGCTCTACACCAATCACAACCGTTGAGGAGGCTCTACACCAATCACAACCGTTGAGGAGGCTCTACACCAATCACAACCGTTGAGGAGGCTCTACACCAATCACAACCGTTGAGGCGGCTCTACACCAATCACAACCGTTGAGGCGGCTCTACACCAATCACAACCGTTGAGGCGGCTCTACACCAATCACAACCGTTGAGGCGGCTCTACACCAATCACAACCGTTGAGGCGGCTCTACACCAATCACAACCGTTGAGGCGGCTCTACACCAATCACAACCGTTGAGGCGGCTCTACACCAATCACAACCGTTGAGGCGGCTCTACACCAATCACAACCGTCAAGGCGGCTCTACACCAATCACAACCGTTGAGGCGGCTCTACACCAATCACAACCGTTGAGGCGGCTCTACACCAATCACAGCCGTTGAGGAGGCTCTACACGGCGAGCAGCTTCTTGTTTACATTCAACATGGCGGCCGCCGAAGCGCAGCGACCCGTTGATGCCGCTGTCGCTGCTACGTCACCCGGATCGTTGCTCCGATTGGCTGAAGGACTATCCAGTTGCGCTAAAAAGCGAGTATGCGTCTTGAAAACACGCCAATACTGGCGTACGGATTGGCGTGTCATACATACGCCACTTCATGACATCAGTCTGCAAAACAAGACATGTGAAAGACATGTCACCTTGGACTTTGAGAAACTGGGATGGACATTTTCTGACATTTTATAGACCAAACGATTATAAAAAATAACCGATAATGAAAGTAATCGTTACTTGCAGGCAGCCCCAGACAACATTAAATGCCCCCGCCACGCAAATAAATCAAATTCCAACCTTTGTCTGAGAAGCCGATACCATCCAATAAGACGTGTTTTTGTCTCTTTTTGTATTCCTCCCCCTCAACAGTCTGCACGGAAAGCAGGTTCAAAAGTGTGGATTTAATTTAAAGCCCGCTGGTGCATTCATGTGCAACTGTTTGTCCCCAAAGTGTCCGGCGATAAAACATCTCTTATCTCAATGCCGAATAATAATCACCGCCATCATGCTGCAGTAAAGTTTAAAGCCGAGTCACAGCACTATCAATCAGGCATAGAAAGCCAATCAGACTGGAGGGATGAAGGTAATCTACTTCCACCAGCCGATTATGGGTCCATGTGGAGAGAAAGTCCTCCTCGTGGTGTAAACAATCCCTGAAGGACGGCAGGGAAACTTTATATTTAAAGGCTCTGACCCACCGACCAGACGGTTCTGACCCACCAACCAGACGGCTCTGACCCACCAACCAGACGGCTCTGACCCACCGACCAGACGGTTCTGACCCACCAACCAGACGGCTCTGACCCACCAACCAGACGGCTCTGACCCACCAACCAGACGGCTCTGACCCACCAACCAGACGGTTCTGACCACCAACCAGACGGTTCTGACCACCAACCAGACGGCTCTGACCACCAACCAGACGGCTCTGACCACCAACCAGACGGTTCTGACCACCAACGATTTGAGACAAAAATTAAATCCATACAGGAACTCATAGTGCACCTTTAACTTAGTGGAACTATACAGGAACTCATAGTGCACCTTTAACTTAGTGGAACTATACAGGAACTCATAGTGCACCTTTAACTTAGTGGAACTATACAGGAACTCAATAGTGCACCTTTAACTTAGTGGAACTATACAGGAACTCAATAGTGCACCTTTAACTTAGTGGAACCATACAGGAACTCATAGTGCACCTTTAACTTAGTGGAACCATACAGGAACTCATAGTGCACCTTTAACTTAGTGGAACTATACAGGAACTCAATAGTGCACCTTTAACTTAGTGGAACTATACAGGAACTCAATAGTGCACCTTTAACTTAGTGGAACCATACAGGAACTCATAGTGCACCTTTAACTTAGTGGAACCATACAGGAACTCATAGTGCACCTTTAACTTAGTGGAACCATACCTTTAAATGACAAAAAAAAAAAAAATCTTCAAAAAGTTCAGAACATCATGTATTAGATTATGATCCCAGAGCTGTTCTGCTTTAGTCATCTCGTTCAAGCCAAATTAAGCCTGTTCTAATCTCTTCCAGCTAATACACACAGCCACATTCATGCTGTGCTCCCTTTTCCAGCTTTATAAAAAAAATACCCTGAAAATCATGGCCGGGTTGGGTCAGCGGGTAGAGCAGGCGCACATATACGGAGGGTTACGCCTCGATACAGAGGTCCAGGGTGCAATTCTGACCTGTGACAATTTCCTCTCTCTCTCTCTCTCTCTGCTGTCATGTCAAAATAAAGGCAGAAAAGCCCCAAAAATAACCTTTAATACCCTGAAAATGCTTGTGAGGGAACATTAGTACGCTCATTTATTTATTTTACAACAGCGGATTTCCTGCAGGAACTAATCAATAATCAATAATAGAGGATCTCTGACAGCTGCAGCGACACAGACACGATTCACCCAAACAGACTGAAAGCTCCAGAGAACTTTGACTCTCACGTGATTTAAATCCAAACAAGCTCGTTGTCGCTCACAGCTGCACTCGTCATACGTATGACACGCCAATCCGTCAATTGGCGTGTTAACAAGGTACCGTACGCTGGCTGTGTGGTAAGACGGTACCGTACGTTGGCTGTCTGGGAGTTCCGGTACCGTACACTGGCTGTGTGGTGAGACAGTACCGTACGTTGGCTGTCTGGGAGTTCCGGTACCGTACACTGGCTGTGTGGTGAGACAGTACCGTACGTAGGCTGTCTGGGAGTTCCGGTACCGTACGCCGGCTGCATGGTGAGACAGTACTGTACGCCGGCTGTGTGGTGAGACAGTACCGTACGTTGGCTGTCTGGGAGTTCCGGTACCGTACGCTGGCTGTGTGGTGAGAGCGGTACCGTACGCCGGCTGTGTGGGAGTTCCGGTACCGTATGCTGGCTGTGGTTAGACGGTACCATACGCCGGCCGAGTGGGAGTTCCGGTACCATATGCCGGCCGTGTGGGAGTTCCAGTACCATACGCCAGCTGTGTGGGAGTTCCGGTAGCATACGCCGGCTGTGTGGTGAGACGGTGCCGTACGCCGGCTGTGCTGAGACGGTGCCGTATGCCGGCTGTGCTGAAACGGTACCATACGCTGGCTGTGTGGTGAGACGGTACCGTACGCCGGCCGTGTGGGAGTTCCGGTACCGTACGCTGGCCGTGTGGTGAGACAGTACCGTACACCGGCTGTGTGGTAAGAGCGGTACCGTACGCTGACTGTGTGGCGATGCCAGGCTTCAAAGCAACGGGCTGTGGGGTACAGAAGTCTGACGTTTTCGTTAAAAATCAATACAGCCATAACAATTTATGTAAAAAATACTTAACAGATGTTTACTTTAGCGCAATTACCAATGATATATACATTATTTATGGTTCATATTTGCCATTTACCCGTGAGATCACATTTATGATCATATGATCATTTCCGTTTTGTGAGAAAATAAAATAAATGTTTATGCACATCATGTCTTTTTTTAAATATTAGTTTTTCTGCACGCACAGTATCAAAATATATTGCAATATATTGAACCATATACCATGATACGTATATCGTATAGCCAGAGTCTTGCCAATACACAGCCCTAATAACAATGTACTTTTT
This sequence comes from Gymnocephalus cernua, assembly GCA_023631565.1. Classification (NCBI taxonomy): domain Eukaryota; kingdom Metazoa; phylum Chordata; class Actinopteri; order Perciformes; family Percidae; genus Gymnocephalus; species Gymnocephalus cernua. The sequence goes on from CM042440.1 coordinate 1,222,060, forward strand.
TTAATACATTTATCTTAATTAAAATATGTGAATCAATTGTTAACTCTGACCAACAATGATGATATCAAACAGAAACGCTGAAAATTCGCCATTAAAACATGTATTTTCTTATTTATTTCGACCCAAAAGTAACTCATAAATACCTGCTTTATGTTGTGTTATTAATTGTTGTATCTGACTGAATAACTATATTCATTTATTAATCGTCAATAGTCAGATCATCTTATAAAGAGCATATATATATATATATATATATATATATATTTTTTTTTTTTTTTATTACACAGATTAAAGAGATAAAATGTGATAACTAATGAGCTTTAATAAATGTTATTGGTGTGTCATGATCTTTGGAGAGCCAGGCTAACGTTCCAGTCGTTATGCTAAGCTAGTTTGGAGGCTAGTTGGCTGTCACTCAATGTTTTTTTAATCTCTTATTAAAAGGTTGCTTGATTTTATTGTGTTGTAAAACGTAATGTGGTGGCTAGCAGCCTAGAAAAAGGAAGGAAGGCCTGTCACCCAGCTCCCACATTGCAGACCTAGCTAGCTAGCGTTAGCACTGACGTTAGCTAGCTAGCTAGCTAAGCTAACGTCAGTGCTAACGCTGCTAGCTTAACGTTAAGGTGACGAAAACCCCAAAATTCAGTTTAAAATCCGCCGAACAAGAACCGCCCATCCATTGTTCCGTCTTTCCCCCTCCGAGGCCCAAATGTGTGTCACTGTCACCGGCCTGCCAGCGCTCATTTCCCCCCGGCTAGCCGAGGATGTTCCGTTATGTTATGTTAACGAGCTAGCGAGGCTAACGTTAGCCACTTAGCTCCAACTGCTCCACCAGCGGACCCAGAATTCTGCCCCAGCAGCGGAATCAGGAGCACCGTGTGCAGGTAAAAAGGCCGGTGTGTCACAGCTTACCTTCCAAGAAAAAGCTGCGATTGTGGGCCATGTTTATTCCATGATCCTCCTCAGATAATAACGTTGCTCATCGGAGTAGAGAGTAGCTCTAAAGCCGCTTGACTGCTGAAAGGAAAAGTTGCCGCAAAAATCCAACTCACTGCCGGAAGTCTAACAACTGGGACTTCAAAATAAAATATGTTTATTTTTTTGTATTTTTTGGGGGGGCATTTCAGCCTTCAAAGGTGCCCTGCCACACGTATTTCATGACTTTGTGGTAATGTCTGAAGTTTACGGAATGGATTTTCTTTTTCTTTTTTGATTATTTTTTATGCACTGTTATCTCGTGATAACGACTTATTAATTTGTTATCTCGATATAACAAAGTTTGTTTTCTCCACTAATCCCACTAAGACACCCTTCCATTTAACCCGGGGAAAGGGCTCTATAAGCGGATAGAGGTCTGCGTTTCTCCCTCCTCTTCCGTAGAAGGTCTACCTTGGACTCTGTAACCGTGGTTACCTTGTTTCAAGCCGTTCCAGCGTGGTGCAGAAAGCCTGCAGGAAGACTCGGCTCGATTTGTGCCAGTTCTCATTAATATTCAACCAGCTAAGCTGCTTGTACTCTGATTGGCTAACAGCTAGCCAATGAGAGCTTGGCTATCAGCATCCTTTACCCAGCTCAACTGGGCGAGCTCATGAATAGTAATGAGCTCATGAATAGTAATGAGCTCATGAATATTAATGAGCTCAGGCAACAAGATGTCAGACTGACCAGCTTTTGGAATCGGCCTGATTTCTCCTCTTATTGCACACACACACACACACACACACACACACACACACACACACACACACACACACACACACACACACACACACACACACACATATGGACCTTGGCAGGGCACCTTTAAAATAAATAGATAAATGAACATCATGTTGCATTGAAGAAGACTTGATACTAAGCAAGTGCAGACTGTGTTGTGGATCTCTAAATGTTTACTGTAGCTACGTGTCAGTCTGTGCACAGATACTTTGTAAAACAAACCAAAGTAGATCGGTGGGCAATTCCTTAATTCTCAAGTCAAGGCCGAGACCTTGGGGGGGTTGAGACGAGTCAAGAACAAGACCAGTGCCCCGTAACAGCCTTCCAATCAGTGCATCTGGGTATCTTACTTTATTTAATAAAATCTTTTGTGAAAATAAAAACATTATTAATCACAAAAAAAAAAATTAAGACTCTTCTTCATTCACGTAAAGGCTCTGACCCACCAACCAGACGGCTCTGACCAACCAACCAGACGGCTCTGACCAACCAACCAGACGCTCTGACCCACCAACCAGACGGCTCTGACCCACCAACCAGACGGCTCTGACCAACCAACCAGACGGCTCTGACCCACCAACCAGACGGCTCTGACCACCAACCAGACGGCTCTGACCACCAACCAGACGGCTCTGACCCACCAACCAGACGGTTCTGACCAACCAACCAGACGGTTCTGACCCACCAACCAGACGCTCTGACCACCAACCAGACGGTTCTGACCACCAACCAGACGGTTCTGACCCACCAACCAGATGGTTCTGACCACCAACCAGACGGTTCTGACCCACCAACCAGACGGCTCTGACCCACCAACCAGACGGCTCTGACCCACCAACCAGACGGTTCTGACCCACCAACCAGACGGCTCTGACCCACCAACCAGACGGTTCTAACCCACCAACCAGACGGCTCTGACCACCAACCAGACGGCCGACCGGCGGCAGTAAAGCCAGTCGGACTGATCAGTCTCCCCGAGTCGGTCCAAAAGTTCCTCAGAACACACCGAAAAGACGCCGACTTGAGCGTACGTTCTGCACGTGTGCGAGACGTAATACGTCTCCATGACAGCAGGCGGCGCTAATCTGGATTGTCGCCCAAAAAATGTAAACCGGCAGCTGATTGGACGACCGCGTCACGTGGGTCCGGCTGCTCCCCGACCATAACGGCGTCTCGTTCAGAACACGATCTCATATTCTACTAAAATATTTCACCGTGACGTGTTTCTGAAAACATGTTGAGGAGAAATCGGCCGTGCAGTTGCTGAATCTGTTTGTTTTTTTAGATAGAGATACTTTATTTATACCGAAAAGGAAATTAATTAATTTAATTTATTATTATTATTTATTTATTTATTTATTATTATTATTTATTTATTTATTTATTTATTTCCTTTGATCAACAAAGGTCAGTTTGAAGATTTTCGTCAGATTTTGAGAGCCGTTCGTCACGCTAACATAAGTGCAACGATTCGCTAGTCAAGGGTTAGCTCTCCACCAATCAGATTGGTCGTTGAGTCCGACTGCCCGCCCTCCGATTCAACAAGTCAAATCGTCCCAAATGAAGGCCGACGGCTCCTCCGACTGACGACGGCACGGAGCACACCGACCAGACTCGAGTCACCGACCTCGCCAGACTCGAGTCACCGACCTCGCCAGACTGTCAGACGGCCGATAATCTGGTTGGTGTGTCGGCGCCTTAACTGTCACTAAGCCCCACCCCCTTCCCCAACCATCTTGTCGGTGATATATAATATATATATATATATATATATATATATATATATATATATATCATGTTACTTTGTTTTATTTTGAAGGTTATTTCCAGAAGTCTAACGTCCTACCTTTGGTGAATTTGGTTGCCTACTAACCTGCACAGTTTGTATATGTCATCTTTTTACACACACACACACACACACACACACACACACACACACACACACACACACACACACACACACACACACACACACACACACAGATGGGTTTGTTTTCTGCAGGAATATTAGTTAAAAAATCATTTACCGGCAGAATATTTAAAGAAGTAAAGCGTCAGAAAGTAAAAATAAGATCATTATGATGTCATATTTGAGGAATTAGGAGACAATGTTAGGAAAATGTTACGTGAGATTTACAAAAAAACACATCATGAGTGAAACAAAATAACTCTAATACATAAAGATACATTATTTATATTATTTATATCCCAATGTGTATATTTTACTATTAGTTATTATTATAATAAATACATTATGTGTATATATAGTATATATTTGGCATTGGTACCATACGATAATAAGAGATATAATAATTGGGTCATACTTTGTTAAAAAGAGTAGAGGGAAAAAATTGTATATTTCATAACAACATTTTAAATATATTTTTTTAATTTTCAGAAAAAAATGCTATATTTCAAGAAAAAAG
>CM042440.1:1226404-1228904 GCA_023631565.1 Gymnocephalus cernua
CGATGCTTACAAGAGTCAAATCTGCGTGCCGAGGACATCGCGTTGGACCTGAACTTGATGGATCAGTGTTTGCTCACCTGTGGGTCTCACACGGCGGAGCTGAAGCTAGTAACAGTAACAGTGGACACGCACGCCGAGAGGGAAAGATGAGAAACGGCAAGACCCGACAGGAATGTGAGCCAGCTGAGAGCGGGGCTGGAAGGTTAGGAGGAGCAGGGAAGACTGACTCATCCCTGTTTACGTCTCCGTCTCCATGTGTCCCACCTTCTGCCTTTGTCCTATCTGCCTCTCCCATTTCTGTTTAATTCTCTGTGTCTCTCTTTGCCTTTTTTTGTTGTTGATTACATTAGATTAGATTCCACTTTATTGTCATTGTGCAGAGTACAAGTACAAAGACAACGAAATGCAGTTTGAGTCCAACCAGAAGTGCAAAAAACAAAGAGCAGACAAGTGCAATGTGATATATTCATTCATTCAATTCATTTAACCAGGATTAAAAACTCCTTGAGATTAAAAATCTCTTTTACAAGAGTGTCCTGGCAAGTGGCAGCAGCGTGGTTTCAAATAAATACAAAGACAATAAAACAAAATAAAAACATAGACACACTTTCACTCATCATATTCAAACAACAATGGCATCCTAGAAAGATATATCATATCATAGAATAATCTAAGTGTAGACAGGTGGTGCATAGACAGGACAAGACATATATTGCAGTGTTATAAGAGCAGAATAAATATTACAGTATGTGCAGATATGTGCAATGTAGTAGCAGTGACATTATACTAGTAGTAAGAATAATATAGATATATGCAGTGTATTAGCAGAATATATACTAAGAAAAACAGAATAAATATGGATATTGTGCATGAACCATATAGACAGATATGTACAGTATGTGCAGATATGTGCAGTGTGGTAGCAGTGACATTATACTAGTAGTAATGTCTCTCTGTCTGTCTTTCGTTGCCTCTTCATGTCGTTTTCTCTGTCCTTCTTTCTCCGTGTTGCCGTCTCTCTTTCCTTTCCTTCCACCTTGTGAGGGCTTGCCTGGAATTCGATAGTCTTGTCCTCAGCCTCCAGAAGCCTACCTGGTCGCAGCGCCATGCAATCAATACAACCGCCACTCTTTCTCTTTCTGTCTGTCTTTTCCAAAGCTTCAGGATGTCTGGGCCGTTTGTTCTGCCTCGTTGCATTCACGGTCTAGTTCTGAAGTGCGTGGGTGTGGTTAAGGTCTCCAGACATCCGTGGCGTGGGCTCGGCCCACATCGGAGGCAGCTGGCACGAGGTTCCTCATTACCTTTGTTTCCTCTCACATTTATTGACATTTATTGAAAAGATTTCTGGTACAGGATACACAATCCTCTATCCCAGACTCTAAAAAGAAAACAGAAAACAAATATATTTTATAAAACACATTGTCACAATTGAAGTTTTCTAACAGTTCATGAATAAATGACATAAAATTAATTACAAAAATGACTGGCAAGCTTTATAAGTATACATTACACCTGTTGACAGGCCACATGCACCCAGCCTGTTCTTACAGGTATTGATAGAAGGGGAACGCACAACTTCTTCAGGAAGGTCATGGGGTGGTGATGGCGCAGTGGTTAGAACACATGCCTTTGGTGTGGGAGACCAGGGTTCGATTCCCACCATGATCCATCAACCAATGTGTCCCTGAGCAAGACACTTAACACCTAGTTGCTCCTGAGGCGTGCGACCTCTGATATATATATATATAGCAATTGTAAGTCGCTTTGGAGAAAAGCGTCAGGTAAAGGTAATGTAATTCCATGATTTTACCGCACAGAGTGTAAAAAAGTTCTTTCTCTTTTCAGACCGGCATGTTTTCGGGTAAAGTTTTAAAGAATTCCCTCGTGTTCGTACCTGTTGTTCCAAAACTGAAAGACAGGCTCATCTGTTACATCATATGTTCCCTTGTACGAGCTCATACACCTGAATCACATCTCCTCTGTATCTCCTATATGTGAGAGTCGGTAAACTTAATCTCCTCAGTCTCTCTTCATACATGCTGAGCTGAACCTGCTCAGATGTGCAGTGGAAAACTGCACTGATACTGTACTCACATTAAACCCCAATGAGCTCACTCTTTCTTATTGTAAAATCTCTTATTGTACAGTAAGAGCTCACATTAAGCTTCCGCGGGGCCTAGTTTTGTGCACAAGAGATTTGTGTTTACGACCGAATGGGAGCTAAAATGGAAAACTCTCCCACATGCCAACAAACAGCAGGTTATGATGCTTCCTGTGATATATTTCATAGCCAGGCCGTTGCCCAAACTACTGCATAAATACTACAGAGAGACTTTGTTTTCATTCTTTCCTAATTCGTTCAAACAATGGCACGTTGATCCCCGGCTGAACTCCAATGACATTATTACTGCCTGTCCACACCACAAGACTCTGCAGCTGCTTTTTTCTTTTTTTGTTTTTACCAAGTTCTTTCACTTTTAACATTCATTTGGAAAAACCC